>JBCFXI010001265.1:0-16453 GCA_038496175.1 Ampulex compressa
TCCGACGCGACTCACAGTATCATTGTTTATAGATATGGGCGGAGAAAAGGGAAAGAAACAAAAGTAACAAAAAAAGGTCTGTTCTAATTAAGGCGATCTCAGCGGTCGGCTTAACAATGCGCTATGCTTCCCACAATACTACAGAAACTCTTAGGAGAATCGTCTCATTCACGATATATATCAGATCATATAATTTTCAATCTACATATATCCTTGTTAAAATCGGCTAGCTATTTATGGCTACTTCTTCAGCTATAAATAAAACAGTCCTAGCACAGTTGTCGAGTTGTGTGTGACATGTCACAAGAAGTAACAAAGTATCGAAAAGCAGGTGATGCGACAGAGAACTGGCCAAATATCCTATTTTTATATGTAAAAAAGTGTAAGAAAAAATTAAAACAAAAAAAATATAAAAAGATAAAATATAATTTTGCTATCAATCTTCTTGTCCCACATAATCTAAGTAATTATTTGAATGGTCTTCTCCAGCAGTGGTGTATCCTGGATGTGATGAATGGAATGAAAGAAACTAATAAGCAGTTTGAACTGCATTTTGACTCAATTGCGAGTCATGTTCAGGTATATTTGTTAAAATGTGATATTAATACAAATGAAGGTGAATGTACAGATGGTGAACTATGATAAATACTACAAACAGATCTTGCATTCTCCAATGGGTTCGTCCCTATCTCCCATCCTTGCCGATATTGTTATGGACAACCTAGAAACTGCCACTCTTAAAAAACTGTCTTTCCATCCAACTTACTACTACCGGTACATGGATGATATTCTAACCTGTATTCCCACTCACAGCATCCAATCCACTATAGATTTATTTAATTTGCACCACACTTGTTTACAGTTAACATCTGAATCGGATATAAATTCCCAAATCAATTTTCTGGAGATCACTATTATTCTCAAAATCGACAACTGCCTTTTGTTTGATTGGTTCTACAAACCTATCTTTTTGCATGGGTACACTGATTTTTCCTCTCATCATCATGTTTCACAAAAGGGCATCATGCAGGCACTGCCAACAGGGCAGTACTTTTATCATATCTTAAATTTTGCAACAAAAATATTTCTTTCGACAACAAACCCTATATGACAATAATTTCAGGAGCTACCTAGTAAATGAAATAAACAAAGACCGCTTATACAAACTCGACAACCCTGGCAACAATATTAGAAACACACAAGAAAATAGTACTAAACTCATTCCTATCCTGTCCCTTAAGAACATTTTTAACAAAATCAATAGGATTTTCAAATCTTTCAACTATAGTTTAGCATTTATTCCGAACTATAAACTAAATTACGTCTACAGCCTAGGCAAGGACCTAGAACAAAAAGAAAATAACTGTAATGTGGTCTATAAAATTAACTGCCAAGTACATAATGTTTGGTATGTTGATCACACCAAACGCCAACTTTCAATTAGAATTAAAGAGTATATACACTTCAAAACAGTGCTTAAGTTGTCCCCTCGCACCATAACAAATTTAATCATACTTTTGATTTCAATAATACACTTGCCTTTGATCACGAGTCACATCACTTTAATCGACTCACTTTTGAAATGCTATACATACAAAATTCGTAAAATTTATCGATTAAAAAGATTAAATCAAGTAATTGTGCGAGGACTGATTATAAATTGTTTTTCAGAGCTATAATGCACATTTTCAAAGTTGTAAAATGGTTCTTTTCAAGGTTATGGCACGGCTCTTGACTGAACTATAATTTATTTTACATTGGAACAATTAATCAATCAATTAATATTACGAAATCATTATCTGTAATAATTCTGATGCAAAAGTTTCTTCTTGAAGGGCATTTTTTCAATTTTAAAAGATATTTCGTCCTTTTCCCACCTTCTTAGACTATCAATAAGTTATATTAGGCTGTATAATGTTGTATTTTCACGTTCCTATGAACAATACAATTAAATATGTAAATGTGTATTGTAACAACCATAATTATACATTCCTGCACAGTTTGTAAATAGCGCGCGTGTCGATCACAGAGTTTATAAATCTCGATCAATTGGCCCCAGCCGCCTGATACCGCCACGGTCGCATTCCAGCTTCTCCTTGCCCCCCTGCAGGGGTCGCGGAACAAATTATTGATTTGGTGTGTAAGCAAGCAGTTGCTCAGAAATACGTCTTTACGCGGGATAGGCGCTCAATGTGTTAACAGTCTGCAGGAGTGAATTTGTTGGCAGCCCTGATTTGTCTCGCTGATTTTGGGGGTCTTTTGCGGAGAATCGCAGAAGTTCGGAGACAAAGAGACGACTCGACGCGACAAGAGCATGTGGGACGGAGATCAGAGATACAAAGGATCGGTGTTAGTTTCCCGCTCGTTACGTGTATTCAACGAAAACGCTAGATCCCTTCGTAAATTTTGCTTTAAAAGATGCATTATATTCCACAGTATAAAATAGCGCTGGTCGATTTTGCAATTTCGTTGAAACTTCAATGGGAAATTAAAGTGCACATTTACTAAGATAACTACTTTGTTTGGCCACTTTTTCAACAAAGCTCACCCCTAGCTTCATGTCCGAATTTTTCTGAATATAAATATCACAATCATTACAGATTTTATTCGGAATTGAGGAAGCATACCTCCCAACGGATTTACGATAAATAAAATAAAATCAGCACCTATACCGGAGAAGACCTGACACACGGGCAAGGCTACATTTATACATTTCGGGATCCGGGACGCAGAAAAGAAATTTTTTTTTAACACATTCATGAGAGGAAAGAACTATTCTGAGGGCGGCCAATAACTCTACAAAAACTTACACTTATATTTTTTATAAAATTTTAAGAGCCAAATTGCAACATCGGGCCACTCAACATTATGTGTAATTGTATAAAAAATATTTAGAACAAAAATCTGGTTAATATGGTGCGACTTTCCTTCAAACGCCTTTCTGTAAAAATTCCGCTGAAGGAAAGTCGCACCATATTCATCAGATTTTTTCTTCTAAATATTTTTTGTACAATTAAACATAATGTAGAATGGCCCGATGTTGCAATTTGGCCCTTAAAATTTTATAAAAAATATAAGAATAGTTCTTTCCTCTCATGAATGTGTTAAAAAAAAATTTGTTTTCTGCGTCCCGGATCCCGAAATGTATAAATGTAGCCTTGCCCGTGTGTCAGGTCTTCTCCGGTATAGGTGCTGATTTTACTTTATTTATCGTAAATCCGTTGGGAGGTATGCTTCCTCAATTCCGAATAAAATCCGTAATGGTTGTGATATTTATATTCAGAAAAATTCGGACATAAAGCTAGTGCTGAGCTTTGTTGAAAAAGTGGCCAAACAAAGTAGTTATCTTAGTAATTGTGCACTTTAATTTCCCATTGAAGTTTCAACGAAATTGCAAAATCGACCAGCGCTATTTTATACTGTGGAATATAATGCATCTTTTAAAGCAAAATTTACGAAGGGATCTAGCGTTTTCGTTGAATACACGTAACGAGCGGGAAACTAACACCGATCCTTTGTATCTCTGATCTCCGTCCCACATGCTCTTGTCGCGTCGAGTCGTCTCTTTGTCTCCGAACTTCTGCGATTCTCCGCAAAAGACCCCCAAAATCAGCGAGACAAATCAGGGCTGCCAACAAATTCACTCCAACAGACCCTTATCTGTTGTTATTATAGTATAATATATTAAATCACGAAAATGTTAAAACTTTCATTGGGGATTGTTAATATTACGCAATTATTCTACATAATAAATTTAATGCAAAAGTTTCATCCTAAAGAATATTTTTGCAATTTTAGAAGATAGGATCTTTCCTATTATAACGGTAATACATAACGATAATAAATTATATTAGGATTCTATAATGTTTTATTTGCACGATTCTATGAATAATATAATTAAATATGATAATGTGTATTGTAAAAACTGTGGTTATAAGTCTATACGTAATTTGTAAATCGCACGCGTGGCAATTTTAGGATCAATAAATTAGGGCCAGTTAGTCGTCGCTATGTAATACTGCGGCAATCATATTCCAGATATAGTTTGCCTCCGTTTAGCGATCGCAGTGTAAGTTATTGATACCTTATGAACATAATATCGTGACGTCAGGATCACTATGAGATAGCGCCTTTAAATTTAGGGGTTATGTTCATCTACTGTGAACAGCGCTTAAGCACGTGCGCTCACGCAGGAACGAACCGCGACGCGATCTCACTTTATTGTCAGATTTCAGAGGTGTAATTAGATTTTCTGTGATGATAAAGTGACGGATAAATCGTTTGTCAGCCTGGTGAAGTCCCTGAAAATTGCGGGAATGCATTGAGGAAGTCGGTGGATGCTTTAGGAACGCGTTCCTAGGTTTTCGGTCTAATCCTAGATTTGGAGGTTAGCATGAGTCACTGAAACAGACGGAGATAGTCCGTGATAGAAAGAAAGTGAGTGAGAAAGAGTAAAAGGAAGGGATAACTTAAACTGTACAAAAGTAAGGACGGCAATATGTATCGCAAACTTGGATTAGAGGTCGAATACCTCACCCAGGAACATTTGCTGGGTTTTGATAATTATAAGGTAAGTACTGGATGGTTGAAGGAAAGTCTGAAATTCTACAATGATATAGTGTATGTGCATAGATGGTTTGATTACAGTACAGTTCTTTGGATACTAGTCCACTTAGCGTATATGTGATGCACCCATTTTGGAACAGAGTCGTTCAGGTGAGTGGAGATATAATAGTTTAAAGTGACATAGTTTGTTTTTACCACTTTGAGTGCTGAATACTATGGACAGTGCATGGCTAGTGGTTGGACTTGCAGGATTTAATATGGTTATGATCTGAAATATATACCTTGCACAATTGTTTGTGTAAAGCTTTCATGAATGATTGACTTGTTTCTGTTCAGTATTGTCCTAAATGGGTGGCTCCAAATGTTTTGACATTCTCCGGGTTTCTCTTCACGGTTTTGAACTTCACGATGTTTGCATACTACGACTACTACTTCTATGCCTCCAGTGATGACCAACCAGCTTACCCCATGATTCCGCGTTGGGTTTTTGCTGTCGCTGCTTTCAATGTCTTTATGGCATATACATTAGGTAGAGTAATTTCATTTACCATAAAGATGCCAAAAGAATATAAAAGAGTACAGAGTGACATTCTTTTGCAGATGGTATAGATGGCAAGCAGGCCAGACGCACGCAAACCTCTGGTCCTTTGGGGGAACTCTTTGACCACGGATTGGACAGTTGGACTACCATGCTTATCACTGTGTGTATGTATTCAGTCTTCGGAAGGACCGACCACAGTGTCTCTCCACTCAGAATGTATTTTATCCTCTGGAACATCTTTGTAAACTTTTATCTGAGCCACTGGGAAAAGTATAACACTGGTGTGCTCTTTCTGCCCTGGGGATATGACGCTTCTATGCTGGTATACAATGTGCAAATATAATTAAGGAAGGGGTTATTCTTTAAGCACATTAGTTAATAAAAGATGATACTGTTTTTAGGCCACTGTCATAGTCTTTGTGCTTACAAGTATAGGCAGTCATGAAGCATGGAAGTTTGAGTTACCTGGCGGGATGTCCGCAGGTATTATGTTCGAGACTCTGCTTTATGTCAGCGCCCTGGTCTCCAACTTGCCTGTCGTTCTATGGAACATTTACATGTCAGTGCATGAAGTTCCTCCATGAGTGGTCCTATAACTGACACAGATTACTCTTTCAGATCTTACAGGGACAAAACTGGTAAAATGAGAACCTTATCTGAGGCCATCAGACCGCTGGTGCCTCTAATTCTGCTCTTCGGAATCTCCACAATTTGGATTGTGCACTCGCCCAATGACGTCTTGGAGAAGGACCCAAGGATCATTTATTTCGCCATTGGCACCATCTTCTCCAATATATGTGTAAGTTTATGGAGATTTCACTGTATTTTTCAAGATTGAATCCTTCCTTTATAATAGTGCCGACTGATAGTCTCACAAATGAGCAACACCAGATGTGAGATATTACCCTGGATTCTTCTACCGGTGACTCTGGCAGTTGCTTTCTCCTTCATTCTACCTGGCATAGATTTGGAAATTATGTATCTGGTGTCCGTGGTAGCCGTCTTAGCACACATTCACTATGGTACTTGTGTGGTAAGTATTCGTAATATACTTCCCTTTGTAGCGTGTGAGAGAAAATAGGATAAGTGGATATGGAATGATTAATTTATTCTCTTAGAACATATATATACATGCTGGAAAAGTCTACAAGTATGTATGAAGAAATTGTATAGCTTAAAGGATGATGTAATACACTTAAAACACTAATTAATTAAGTATTTGGCAAAGATCAGATACCTTGGCTTCATTCTTTCATAAAATTCATGAACAAGATAAATCTGTTTTTTTCTTCATGGTATAACGCCTTTATCACTTTTTTTCAATGCATGATTAGAGATGGAAGTATCAGGACAATTTATAATATTAAAGTTATTAGTGCAACGTGCTATATCATATTTTAAATATTTTATTCTCTAATTAACTAATTTATGAGTAAATGCTTGTTTTGTTTGTATTATTGCAATATTTAAATATTCTGCATTGAGATATTTCATATGTGCATAATTCTTTGAGCTTATTGGAAAATGGCAAGGTGTAAGACATAAATTATGTTACTTTCAAGAATTCAAGTTACCTTCATAAATTATATTTTGTACATTAGACAACAGAAAACAGAATAGTGTATTTGAAGTGTTTCATATAAGTATCTATTTGTCAATGAGATATTCTATCTAGAACAATCATATTTTGTTATAAGTACGTTAGGGTAAAGGAGTAAATATATTGAGATAAAGGTTTGTTGATGGGGTAAAAGGATAATAATTTTGTATTATTTTCTAACTCTTAATCTTTTCATTCCTTATATCAGTTAATTCTTATATCTGAAATTCACAGATACCCCCTCCCCCCTTCTTTTTATTACACACGTGGTATGTCGCCTGCACTACTCATGTTTTCCTACTAATATCTACTTCCTTAAATAATGTCACCAACTTTTGTTGTGAAAACTTACTATTCTTATATATGAAAATACACAGATCAGATAGACTAATAAAGATTTTAGATAGTTTATGGAAAAGACATTGCCTGGGCCTGCAGCATATTGTTCTTACATTAAATTGTCAGATTTGTAAAATTATACTAATTGGCTTCAAGACACCTGATCTTTAAAATAATTAGAGAAAGAAGTTAAAGAATATTGGTTAACTATTTTGATATTAATAGTGCCTGCAGTCACACAACATCGGACACTCGCTATGTACTAATGGTGATTATAATCACACAATATGATTTTGTATTGAATTCACCATAAAAACTAAAATAATATTAACACTTTTTTACTTATCACACATCGTTGTTTGAATTTCATATTGTTTATACAAAGAGAAAACAAATAGAAATATTTCTATTACAAGTTTTCAGTTTAAATTAATTTAATTTTGAATACATATTACCATAACTGTTCTTTATAAAATACTACTGAATGTATTCCTAAATATCCTTTTACAATTATTGGTAGACATATCTTAGCAATTTATATTAGTACTGAAACAAAACACAAAAACACATTGAGGAAATGGATTACTGCAGTAAGATATATGCAAATAAAGTAATAAGATATATGATGTATGTATGTATGCGTGCTTTGAAACATTTTATGCAAATTTATATTATGAAACCATATTTCAGGAATTATAATTCATTTATTTTTTATTTGTTATGTATTCATGTACTTGACACATCTTTACTAAAGCATCAATAATTTATTCTACAGACAACAGATTGAACTGTGTTCTCTGCGTGGTTCATATTATGCATGTTTGTGTTGCGATTATTCCTCGCTGTGATAATGCAAATTAATAGCTAAAGGGTTAAAGAAAGGTTCAAGGAGAAAATTCATAGAAGTATAGGAATACGCAGACGATACAGAGCAGTTTTTTCCAGGTACGGCAGATGTGTCATCACTTCCGGATCCATACATTTCGCATAAAGGACTACACCGATTGACTACTTGCTGACGATACGTGCTAAGTGAGAGAGAGGGAAAAGCAGAAAAGGAGAGGCGGGGCAGTGAACAAGTGGAGGGAAGAGTAAAGATCTGACTTTATTCCTTAAGGCAAAACTTAGGAGCAAGGAAAGTGGAACTGTAGGAGCCACATCCGAGGAATCTCCGCCTCTAAGCAGTGCTATCATTCGTTCTGGAGAACTCCAAAGTGCATCACAACGGAGCGAAGCACAGAGACGTACCTGTTACTCGTTTTTTAATCTGGTTTGCCCGCAGCAGCAGGCCTCTTCCTTGTGTTTTTTACTTGTTGGGTCTTGGACTTGACCCTGTGCTTTATCCTTTGCGATAGCGCATCCCTTTGTCTCCAGCGTATCGTCCCTTGGATGCAGAGTTTAACAGCTGGGTGTAGGGTATTATATGTGCCACACTCACAATATGGAGCATAGCCAAGACTTAACCACGAAACATTACTCGGTCATGGAGACTTCCTAAAGCCATGGCTTCTGATGTGGTGAGTGGGCCACAAACACACGCATGCGCGCGTATTGTAGTGGGTTAAGTTATTTTCCATACACAAGGCTTCTATGTCATAAGGCAAATTTTACCTAGGCACCATACAACGCGTGTATATAAGTTTTGATAAGAAGCACACAAAGATACTTCTGAATGTTCAACAGATGGATAGGTTTTTGTAACGTTCTACATATGTAAATAACTTTGTGGATGAAATTCAATAAAGGAATTTAAAGTGATCAGCATGCAATCACTGCCACATTCTTTATTGTATTTTTGGTCTATATTTATTTTTTGTTGAAGGTATAGAGGTGCTGGTACTTTAGTGTAGAGACTAAGATGCTGTTCAATAGCATGCTTGGTATTGTTGTTTTATCTTTTCGCGGTCCTCTACTGATGGAAGCAAAGGCATCAGGTTTTGACGCCTGCGTTCCATGATCACATTGCTCTGAAAAGCACATGTAGTTGGTTAAACAAGAGATATCAATTTTGGTGATAGTTTTGCATCATGCTTAACTCACCCAGAATCTCCTGCACATTTTGTAACTGTTGAAATAAATACTACAGGCATCCTTGTTCTTCATGTTCTGTTCTAAGCACTTCAGAGATCGATTATATTCCTGTAATTATGCTCCTTTGGGTTAAAGGCCTAATTTCTAATTGAATACTAAATGCATTATGAAAGTAATCGTCAAATAAAATAAAAAGAAATAGTTTTATATGACTGTAAATAATGTAAAACTAATAATACATGTCTTGGGTTGAGAATAAATAGCACGAAAATGGATCTTAACCTCCATTTATTCTTCTACCATTAGGTGCATTTAAGTTTATTATCTTGAGTCTACTTAATTGCTAATATGTTGTACCTTTAGACAAGGATTAGTGAGCTCCAGATTAGCTTGTAATTTTTTATTCTGCATTGCAGTCACCTGTCGCTATATTAGCAGAATCTCTCTTCGCATGCATACAAGGAGGTAATAATTTGTTTCGCGGTCCCTAAAGGGGAGCACGAGGAGTTGGAATATGACCGTGGCGGTATCAGGCAGCAGGAGTCTGTCCAGATTTATATAGTCTATAATGGACACGCATGCAGAAATGTATAATCATGTTTGTTATAATACACATTGACATATTTAATTGTACTATCTATAGAAACGTGAGAACAGAATTATACAATATAATATAACTTATTGTCGATATACGAAGGTGGGAAAATAATTAATTATACTTTAAAATTGAAAAAATATTCCTTGAGAAAAATTTTTTGTGTCAGACTTATTACATATAACGATTTCGTAACATTAATTTACGGATGTTTATTCGCGAGACATTAAGGGGGCACAGGAGTGAGTTTGTTGGTACTCCTGCATCGTCCCACTGATTTTGGAGGTCTCTTGTGGAGAAACTAAGAAACCTCGGTGAGAAAGAGATGAGTCGATACGACAACAGCGTGTGGGACAAGGATTAAAGATTGGGACGAAGTAGCATTCAATATGTTTTTTTAAAGCAAAAATGCAATAATTCCTTATGAATTTTTTTTGTTGAAGATACTGTAGAGATGTCGGAACAATTTCTCAGAACGGGTTTTTAAAAATTGGCTCAAATTTTCTTAAAAATAAATGCAGACTTTCCCGTGATAGGAATTTTTTGTTTGAGCTTTTTTCTAAATTTGGGTTCTGAGATGATGTACGCAAATTATATGTGATTACGAATATCACAATTATTACGCGCTCCTCTCAGAATTGTGACCGGAAAAACTATTTAATGCTTCCCATACATATGGTGAATTTAGCGCCTCTATCGGAGGCGAACCAAAACACGGGCAGGGCTATAGCTCGACGTTTCGAAGCCCTGGGTGCTGGAAAAAGATTTTTTTTTACACAATTCCAAGAGAATGCATTAGTAACTGTGATATTCACATCCAGGAGAATTATGCTGAGCCCGTTCAACAGCTCGTTTGGACAAAAGTTATTAAACAAAAATTCACTCCTACAAAAACAAGCATTTTTATTCTTTTTAGTGAGTTTTAAGAGACAGTTTGCAACATCGTTATTTAGAATTATGTGTAATTATACAAAGATGATTTAGAAAATAAATATTTAAAAATCGAAAAAAATAGATAAATTTTGGCAGTTTGAATGCCAATATGGCTACGCGACATTACACTGTCCTTGTTGCTCCTAGTACCGCTGTATCCAGACAGTTTAAATATATTTGCAGCTCATTCGAACAGTGAGTAATAGCAAGAATGAGAAATACACGAGTTTGATCCTACCTATTCTATCCTTTTTTTTTTATAGATAAACCTTTGTAATGATTTTTTTATTGTTGTATGTATTAAATTTTAAAAAATGATATTCATTTTCTATTTTTCATGTTATTATTATACACTTATATATTATGTGAAAAAGAACGAATATATTTCCAGCTTAATTTATTTATATCAAAAAACACAATAACCACAAAATAAAAATGTACACAGACATATGTAAAAAAAAAATTTTCCGATATATAGATGTAAAGTATTAGGTTATCTCAAAAGTTTATTTTGTTTTAGAAGAGAATAATAGATGCACATTTTTTGTTTCATGGTATTTTATTAAATCTCGCATGCAGCTAGAGGACGATGAAGGATAGTCCACATTTAACAGATTAGGTTTCATGTGTGTTTAAACATTACTAAATGAAGTAATTTCGTTCAGATAGCAAGGGACACTTTCAGGATAATTTAATAAAATAGAATTCAGTTTTGTTATATTTCCTGGTACATGTTTTTTGTTATGTACTGACATAATATTTTTATAAAAAATTGTTTCGAAGAGTAAGGAAAAGGAGGTGAGCAGAATGTGCGAAGCAGGATATTCAGCCACAAGATTTAAACGAATAACTCACTATATTTAACAAAGATGTAAAAGAGATACAACAGAAACTTAACAAGGACTTAGCAGGAAATCTCACAGAGATAATGCGGAGAAAGCAAAGGTGGCGCCAAGGAATCACGGTTTACATTACTGTTACTGTGAATAATCATCACCCTCACCCAATCGCAAGGGTAGAGTTTAACCCTTATAGTGCCGAACGATGGTATATCGTTGCGTACGCGATATCGCCTAGGTATTCGCATCGCGAGAGAACTCTATCTCAAAATAGATTTATAAAACGTTATAAATGGTTTAATTTTGTTGTAGGACTATTGAAAATATTTTTTAAGAATTTTAGTTTTTCGTATGTTCTATGCTATTTGGCGCGGAGGCCGCCTATACATTACAGCGAATAGGCAGATGCTCCATACGGGGAGACCGTCTTGAGAACGTTATCCGGGGATATAATCCGTAATCCGCAGATAACTATTGGTACAGAAATCTCTTTTTGTGTCAGGAGACAAAGAATCTTGCATCGACGTAATGAGAATAACATTTCTTCGTTTTTCGTTGGCCTACGTGAAAACCGTGTCTATTTCTTAACGGTCATTATTAAAAAAAAGTTCACCTTTGTTTTTGTTTTATATTTATGTAATTGATATTATTTACAACAAATATTTAAATGCTATAGGCACGACTTTATTCTCCCTTTATTTCGTAATATACTTCTATTTGCATTTTGTAAATATTATTATTATTTTGGTTTTATGACCATTTTTTCCACATTTTAGCAAAATCGTCAAATTGATCCGGTATTTTTCGTATCGGTTAGTAAAAGAGTTGAAAGACTCCAGGTGATCCTGCTCTACAATGCAATTGGAGGTCTCAGAGATGCAAGTGAGAAAAGCGGCGTGCATGTGAGCATAAGATCAAATCTTGAATGAACGTGTAAAGTATGCACATACAAACGGACCCATTAATTTGTTTCGCGACCCCTCAAGGGGGGCAAGGAGAAGCTAGAATACGATCGTGGCGGTGTCAGGCGGCTGGGGTCAATCGGCCCAGATTTATAGAATCTGTGATCGACACGCGCGCTATTTACAAACTGCGCAGAATGTATAATTATAGTTTTTACAATACACATGGACATATTTAATTGTATTATTCATAGAAACGTGGAAATACAATATTATAGAACCTAATATAACTTATTGATAGTCTCAGAAGGTGGGAGAAGAACGAAATATCTTTTAAAATGGGAAAAATGCCTTTCAAGAAGAAACTTTTGCATCAGAATTATTACAGATAATGATTTCGTAACATTTGTCGATTAAAAAGATTAAATCAAGTAATTGTGCGAGGACTGATTATTAATTGTTACTTTTCAGAGCTATAATGCACTTTTTCAGAGTTGTAAAATGGTTCTTTTCTAGGTTATAGCACAGTTCTTGATTGCACTACAATTTTTTTTACATTGGAACAATTAGTCAATCAATTAATATTACAAAATCATTATCTATAATAATTCTGATGCAAAAGTTTCTTCTTGAAGGGCATCTTTCCAATTTTAAAAGATATTTCGTTCTTTTCCCACCTTCTTAGAGTATCAATAAGTTATATAAGGCTCTATAATATTGTTGTACCGGGGGGTGCTCGCTGATGACTGCATTGCACTAACACAACACGCTAAGAATAAAAGGAACGGGAATGTTTATTTAAATACAATATCGTTCGCGTAAAGATAAGATCGTGTCCGGCAAACTCGAAGTCGGCGCGCTGTCTCTCTCTCGAGTCTTCTGTTGCCAACAAGTCTGTTGACAACCGTCGCTCTGCTGGCGTAACGCGGTATCTTCAGCCGGCGTTAAAATATTGTATTTCCACGTTTCTATGAATAATAGAATTAAATATGTCCATGTGTATTGTAAAAACCATAATTATACATTTCTGCGCATTTTGTAAGTAACGCGTGTATCGATCACAGAGTCTATAAATCTGGGTCGATTGGCCCCAGCCGCCTGACACCGCCGCGATAGTATTTTAGCTTCTCCTTGCCCCCCTTGAGGGGTCCGGGAAGAAATTAATAGGTCCGTCTGTACATTGTATTTATGTATCCTATAAGGATATGGTGAATCTTGCGACTCACAGGTTTTGATGTGCTATAATATAATAGTCGTGCACCGCTCTCAGATGAGTCCTGATAAACTGTTTAGGTCATTACATTTTCGTTTTTGAAAACATCTGAGTTGGTTTATTGCATGTTTATATTACTCTACTTATATATCTAAAAAATATCCTTCTAACCAAGCAGATTGGTGACGGATCGATTAGACCGTATACGTTTAAAACGTAACGCGTTATGTTCGTGTGCCCTTTCCGAGAACATTTTTTATTCTATTTATCTTGAATAATAATTTTTTTAGATTGTGGAAGAGTAAAGAATTTTTTTTTGAATGTTGGATTCTAAATATCCAGCATGAATTTCTGTTTAAATAAAACGTTAAATGTAATGTTTGAATCTATATAACTTTAAAATAAATAGTTGCTGCTTTCCTCAAATTTCCCAGCACTTTACCCATCCAAGCAACTCTGTATATTTCGCAATAATTTTAATGTGAAAATACAATAAAAAAAAAATAATTAAAAATATATATTATTTTTTTTTATAATGCATTCTTATTAAATATTCTTCAAAAAGGCTACAGTTTACAGAGCATTTTTCGCTATTATGAGTATCAGGATAGATGAACATTGATAAAAAAAATAGTATCTGTTCTTTAATGAGAGTTTTATTTTATCATGGATGTTTTTTTTTATGAATATTGTTTTGCGTCTCTGTAGTCTATTTTTCCAAAAGTAAAAAAGTTATTCAATATAAGTTTTTTTTATAAATGCATAATTTTTATCTGTAATTGTATTTCCCTATACACGATAATGCCCGCGCAACATTTTGGGCTTCGACTCCGTACGGCCAACTTCTATCGAGGGAGGAAAAGCTCGACAAGCATTGCTTGGGCTACATTTTATTCGGCAACGTCGCAAGGTAACGTCGTAAACTATAGCAAGACATATCGAGATATCCATGGTTTGATTCCATATAATTTTATATTTCTGTTTATTTACTTGTTTTTTGTTAACCCTGATAATGTTTTTGTATTTATTTGCTAAATTTACAGAGAGTACATTTATATTCTTGTTTTTCTTTTATGGTGTTATATACATTTAAAATAAAATAGATTTCAATTTGTTAGATTTGATCCTATTTTTCTACACTTTTTGGTTTTATTTTTGTTGTATGTAAATATAAAAATAGAATACTTAGCCTGTCCCCTGTTGCAGCACCTACCTTTCGATACTTTATTGCTTTTTCTGGCATAATGCCGCCTGACAACATTGCTGCTGGAGAGGATAGTAATGCAAAGACCGGTACCAAACCGACAACGACTCTCGGACTATGTTATTTATAGTTGAAGAATAAGCCGTAAATGGTAGGCAATTTTTCACAACAAAAGTCAATTTTAACAAAGATATACGTAGTTTGAAAGTCATATGATCCGATATAACATTTTTTTGACTAGATTTCAGTTTCTACCAATGAGTTATTATTTTCCTGTTTATAATAATAAATACAAAAAAATTATTTTGTCTTTGTCGTTCGGCAGAGTAATGAAGACTTTTTGTGTTGCGTCGGTAGGTTTTATCACTAAAATTTGCTTATTGCTTTACACGGAACACTAATGGGGTGTTACCGGAAAGTAATGGACTTCTTGATGATGGCACCACGTTAATATTGACGAACGGCACTGTAATTTACAGAAATATACTAAAAATATACAACATTAACACGTTGATTGGCACGTCAGGCAGGGGGCTTGACAGCACAAAATATGATATAAAATTTTTAAAATTACATTGCTTTGATAAATTTTAAGTCATTCCAAGATCATTAATGTATTCAAATATTTCTTACAAAAAAATTGTTTTATTTTATTGAAATACAGCAAACAAACAAACAGTTGCTCTTCCTTGAATGAATGTCCATAAGTATTTCGGTCAAAACTTAATTATCTCCTACTGTAACAAGACACGATGGCCTTAATATGTTTACACGTCTGCATCGAGTAAGGTCCAGTCTTAGAAGTACGTTTGGCATTGCTATACCACAATACCAGTGCACTTCTAAGCAGCACGCGTGGCCTGACGGAGATTTTCTTGCAAATACGTGTAGCAGTCAATGTGTTAATATAAACGCATATTATTTTTTTATCATTAAGTTCATGCTGATGTTAATACTTTACTGCTGAAATATTTTTCGTTACTGCAATCAATTTTGTGTAACATGAAACCGGCCAATATTAATCTTAAAATACTAATTATTGATGAGTTTACAATTTTTTAAATTCTGTTTCTTTACAGGTATTCTTTTACGTATGTTCTGTTTTTCCAAAATTATAGCGAGAAAAAATGTTTCCACTGAAAATGATTTGACATAATTTGCTTTAATACGTGCGTAAAATTTATTTACGATTATATATTTATATATGTAGTAATGCTCGTTTATGCGTTCTTCAACCGGATCTGCTCGGCAAATTCTATTGTGGCAAAGAAGCTCAGCTGGGATTGCTCGGGCTTACGTTTTCTTGGCAATATTGGAAAACAATGTCGCAAACGAGAGCGCGCCATATCCAGTGCGAATGGGACACGTTGAGAGTGAGAGTGGCACGATAAGATCGAGTGCAGTACATTGAGTGCGAGAAAGACGAATCAAGAGCAAGAGAGATCCATTGAGAATGACAGAGGCATTATAAGAGCGAGCGAAATACACTGAGATGTCGGACAGGTGAAAGATTAGCGCGGGCGCTCGCTGATCATGCCTTTTTTTTACGTGGGGGAAATCTTCATAGACTCCCTGGTTCCCTGGGGGGGGGGGGGGGAGCCGGGGAAGCGCCGGATTTTTATCCGCTAAAATCCCCACAGCGGCCGTCCTATATATAGTTTGGGGGGGGGGGGACTGGGGCCGAAAAGTA
>JBCFXI010001265.1:16460-64303 GCA_038496175.1 Ampulex compressa
CCCCCCCCCCCCCCCCCCCCCCCCCCCCCCCCCCCCCCCCCCCCCCCCCCCCCCCCCCCCCCCCCCCCCCCCCCCCCCCCCCCCCCCCGGGGGACGACAAGTATCACATCACTGTGCCCTCCGCGCTGCAGCCCTTTGGTGGCGCCCATGCCTGGGGGGTGTTGTACGACCGCCACGCAACGTCGCCCCCCCTGCCGGGAAGCTGCGTGCAATGGCGATTCGAGCCTTCACTCGAGCCATCTGTAACCCCTTATGGTGCCACTGGTGCAAGGAGAGGCTCATCGTGCGCGTGAGATTTTCCCTCAATGGCACCGGCTGATACTGCTACGGCGGTATCCAATTAGCGCAGCCTTGTTCTGCGGACACTCTTAAGGCTCCTCAGGAGACACTAGCAAACTTCGAGTTGACTTTGGGCGCTTTAGGTTGAGAAATCGAGAAGCTCAGGAGGACGACCCCACGCTAGCCGCCGCCGTTCCCCCCACTGTGGAGGCGGAGCTGTCTGGTTCTCATTAGAAAGGAGGGCCGGCTTGCAGAGTCTCCCTCGGCCTTTGGCGATATCGCTAGATATTACGCTAGCGTGGGAGTGCGAGCGCCGTGTCCTGCGGGAAGAAGTAGGAGAGGACCTCTCGCTGCCAGTTATCGTCCGCGCGATGCTGGCCAGCGAGAGGTCCTGGAGGGCTGTGGCCTCCTTCTGCGAGCAAGTAATGCTTCGGAAGAAGGCCGCGGGACATATCCACGAGCGCGCGGGTACTGCGTGCGTAGGTGTAGGTCGGGGTGGCAGAGAGCGTAGGCGCTCTCTGTCGCCCCCGTCTCATTAAGCATTTTTTTCCTTTGTAGTGATGCCACTGAGGGAAAAGCTCATCCGTACGATGAGCGTCCCGTTGCACCAGCGGCATTATTGGGGGTTGCAGACGGCTCAAGTGAGGGCTCGGGTTGCCATTGTATGCAACTTTTCGCACGGGATGGCGTTGCATAGCGGCCGCGCAACACCGTCAAATTAGGTATTTTGGCGATTTTGGGGGGTCCTCACGTCCCTCCCATGTATGGGCGGCCCTAAGAGGCTGCAGCACGCGGGGCACCGCAATGTGTTACTTGTAGTTCCAGGTGCCAACACCCCCCCCCCCCCAGCGCATAGGATGGCCGCCATGGGGGTTTTAGCCGGTAAGAATCCGGCACACCCCCCACTCTCCCCCCAGGCAGCCGAGGAGTCTATGAGGATTTCCCAAATGAAAAAAAGCATGGTCAGCGAGCGTCCGCCCTAATCTGAAATATTTTCGACATCTCAATGTACCTCGCTCGCTTGTACAACGCCTTTTTCGTTTCCAATATATCTAGCTCGCCCTTGATTCGTCTTTCTCGCACTCAACGTACCTCACTTGCTCTTATTGCTCTTCTCTGGATCTCAACGTATGTCATTTGCACTTTATGTGTCTTGCTCTAGTTTGTAACGTTGCCGTGCGTCGTTGCCGATGAAACCTAAGCTTAAGCAATCCCTGTCGAGCTATGTTGCCTTGGTAGAATTTGCCGTACGGATCAAGAATAGCGAACGAAAACCGCGGGCATTACAGCATACCAGGTTTGTAAATAAAGTAATTTAGACTGGTTCATTTTCACCTGTTTTATTTCAATAACATTAAAATTGAACATTGTCTTCTTCAAAGTAATTGCTTTAGGAAGCCACACGACGCTGGAGGCGGTTCTTCCATTCCTCATAGCGGTGCTAAAACCCGGATACTGGAATAGCCTTCAGGTAGGCGGTTATAGCCGTTTCAATGTTGTGCAGAGCCTCAAAACGACGTCCCTTGAGATGTTTTTTTAATTGTGGGAAGAGGGAAAAGTCACACGGACTCAAATTTGCTGAATTTCGACGCTGTGGAGCCATAGAAATGTTCTTACGGGCCAAGAAATGGTTTATGGAAATCGCTGTGTGACACGGTGCAGTGTCATGATGCAACATCTAGTTGTTTTCGATGTTTGGTCTCATACGTATTACTCTTTTGTGAAGTCAAAATACTATCTTCATAGTCATGCTGAAGTTCGGTAAACGTTTCTGTTGCACTGTATCGAAGTCTGAAGCAAAACCCGATCGCACACCGTTGCACGCGATTCGTGTCACCCATTGTGGAACGCTCGTGGAACACCGTACTTTACAATTTTTTTTTTTACGTGGGGGAAATTTTCATAAACTCTCTGGCTCCTTGGGGGAAGAGTCGGAACTGTGCCGGATTCTTACCGGCTGAAACCCCTACGGCGGCCATCCTATGCACAGTTGGGAGGCGGGGGGGAGCACCGGGAACTCTTCAGAACACGATCGTTGTCGCCTCTCACTGCTCCCTATTGGGAGCTTATTCCCGGGGAGGGGTATAGACTCCCTCGTCTTACAAAGAAAGTGGGGTGGTTGTTCCTCTCCTAATCACTCCTCTTAGGCGAATTGTGGGTCCACACCACGGAAGTAAATTTTTGCGGAGTAGTTTTGCAATATTTATTGTTGGACAGTCTTTGCAATTCTGCAAAAATATGCCCGAACTCGTCGATGCTACGCCCATTAATCTTGACAGAACGCAAATGATTTGCATCGATATTCCTATCTTCATGCAAAACGATATTTTTGATATCCTCGTCCATATCGTCATACATTTCAAATTCTGTATCTATCGTACCAATATCGACAGAAGCTTCAGAAAATGTGCTAAACGAGTGTAATATTGATGAATCATTACTTACAACATCGGATTTATCCGCACAGACATGTTCTGCTAAATTAGTATTATAGTATTTCCAAATTTGTATATATTGTAACGAACGCCGTTACCACCCTCAGGAAGTAGGAAAGAGATCGAGAGAAAAGAAGGGAAATAACCAAAGACCGCGTGGGAACGCTCAAGGGGCTCTGAATATTCCACTAATACTCTAACCGTAAATATTTCTAATTAGGAACTTAGAAGCAAATGCTTAGCCAACAAACTACAGCTACAAGCCACCAGTAGCCTAGTCATAAACATCCTTGCTGGTAGATAGCGGATGGCCACCAAGCACCCTCGATAAACAGAGCGGTGGGTCAAACCTTCGAATAGTAACTAACAATATATCTGCGATTAACAATTTCCCCGACTAGAGAAGGGGTAGCCCAGGGAAGGGAGACCCGGTTATATAAGGGAGTATTTTTCGCAGCGCGGGCACTTTCTACTTACTTGCTTACGCACTATCAGACTTAGACTCGGTTCGGGAATCAGTAGATTTCGGTGACGCTTCTCGATCTCTCTCTCTCCGACCCCTATATTAAGTAAGAACTATATAGTTTTATTTATATATATTTTGTTAAGTTCATTTTAACTTGCGATTCTATCCAACGAGTCTCTAGGGACACAGAAACCTAAGATATCCTTGAGTTTTCTGAGGCGCATTCACTTGCGTATCGAAACCTTTTGAATATCGAAAGGATTTGGAATTTTAAGACAATCCCGGGCAATCTGACGCGCATTCACTTGTGTATCGAAAGCCCTGGAGAATCTGATTTTCTAAGTAACTGTTTTTTAGACGAAAAAGGCGTGCCGGACAGAATTCCAAGGTTAGACATTTTTATTTAAAAGTCGAGAAAGCAATAAAAACCTTTGTTACTAACGAGAACCTCGGCGGTGTGAAAGAACCCAATCATTCTCCTGCATCCACTTCGGTACCTTTCCTCGAACAAGCGCAACCCTACGGTGGTTTCGTGCAAGAATTCACCTCATCCCTCGAGAAATGCGCCCAAAGATATTAAATAATTCGCCTCATCCCAGGGGAGTGTCGCGTAGCACGGTGCCCTCGAAAAACCGCGAATCTTCGTAATATAAATTAATATAAAAATTGGTCCCGACGGAAGATCGTGACAATATTATCGGAGGAAACAACGTGTGCATCAACCGACGAATCGGAAGAAGTACTAGAAAACGATACTAAACCATTCTTATTGTTTTCTTTATCCATTACATTTTTTGTGCCTTTGAATAGCTGTTGGGCCATGCAAATTCGATAAACACATTGTATGCACTTTTGTTTTTCTTAACGTCGACAATATGCGTATTTTATGCTTTAAAAAAATTGGTCACATCTTGCATTGTATAAGTGCGATCAGATTATGCTTGATAGCGTTACAAAGAGCACATTTTGTGTTAAAAAAAACTTTTCAGACAGTTTTTTAATTGATTTACGGAATATTGTTTGAGAGTGTGTCAAAGATGGATGTCAACAAAGAGAAAATACGCCATGTTTTACAGTTTTTCTTCGATAAAGGCGAAAACGCAAGCCAAGCGGCTAAAAATGTGAATAGCGCGTATGGACCTAATACTGTAAGAGCCAATTAGACGCAATTTTGGTTTCGTCGATTCTGTTCCGAAAATTTTTATATTTAAAGACGCACCATGCTCTGGAAGGCCAATTGTCGAAAATATCGACAAAAAAATGGAAATTGTTGAGTCCAACCGTCATGTAAGCATTCTTTCGATTGCCGAGGAACTAAACATTGCACAAAAAACCGCCCAGAACCACCTGAATACGGCTGGATACAAAAAGAAGCTCGATGTATGAGTGCCAGACGAATTAATGCAAAAGAATCTCATGGACCAAATTTCCATTTGAGAATCGCAACAAAATCGACCCATTTCTGATGAAGATGGTGACTAGTGACGAAAAGTGGGTCACTTACAATAACGTCAAGCAGAAACGATCGTAGTTGGAATCGCGGTGAGCCAGCGCAAATGATGGCAAAGCTAGGATTGACGGCCAAGAAGGTTTTGCTGTGTGTTTGGTAGGATTGACAGGGAGTCTCTACTATGAGCTGCTCCCCTACTGCCAAACTTTTAATGCGAACCTGTACTGTCAACTATTGGAGCCTCTGCAATAAGGAATCGCCCAGAAGCGGCCAGTTTTGGCTAATAGGAGAGCAATTGTGTTCCATCAGAACAATGCCAGGCCACGGCAGTGACTTGTGGATAGTGACTTGTCAGAAGCTTCAGGAGCTTTGTTGGGAGGTTTTTTTGCATCAATCTATAGTTCGGATTTGGCACAGGAATAAGTGATTACCACCTATTCCTGCCTATGGCAAATGATTTTGCTAGGAAAAATTCGCTTCCAGAGAAGCTTGTGAAAATCGACTGATCCAGTTGTTTGCCAATAAGGATAAGGAGTTCTATAAGAGAGGTATAATGAAATTATCCTCAAAATGGAAGGAAATTATCGAACAAAATGGAACATATTTGACCTAAATCGGATCATTCTGACTATACCAAATAAAGCCTTCAATTTCATGCAAAAACAATGTATTTCTTTTTACTACACCCAATATTTGCTCCATACGAATCTTTTTCATCATTTCAAGCTTCCCCACCATACATATATCATATGCTTACACACTGTTTCTGTATAGTAGGAATTAAGTTCTCGTGTATATGTATTAGGTGTACCGGTATGAAGTGAGTATTTTTTTGTGAAAATGAAACACCAATTTTCAATGGGAAAGTAAAAAAATTTTTCACCAGGTCTGGTGAATACGGCGGGTCGAGTAGCAGCTCCCAGCCAAGTGCATTGATTGTATCCTGAACCGGTTTTGATTTGTGTGCAGGTGCATTGTCGTGTAACAAAATTCCTTTGCCGTGTCTTCTGGCCCATTCTGCTCGTTTTTCGATAAATGCATGGTTCAAATGGATTATTTGTTGTCGGTAGTGATTAGTATTAACAGTTTCACCAGGTTTTAGAAGCTCATGATACATCACATCTTCCTGATCCTACCAAACACAGAGCATTTCCTTCTTGCCGAATCGGTCTGGTTTTGCAGTCGATGTTAATGATTGTCTCGGATTAATCCATGATTTTTTCCGTTTAGGATTCTTAAAATAAATCCAAGTCTTTCATTCAATGCATGTGGCACCCATTTTTTATACTTTTGGATTTTTCCTATAGCCTTTAAATGGTCAGAAATTGTTTGTAGTGCAATATTTAACATTGCTGCTATTTGCTTTTGACTCAAAGTATCATCTTCACCCAATATTGCTCGCAATTCGACGTCTTCAAACTTTTTTTGGTGGTCTTCCACGTTTTTCATTTCTCACAACAAAATCATTATCTCTGAACCGTTGAAATCATCTTTTGCATGTTGCTTCTGATAGAGCATGATCACCATATGCCTCGACAAGCATTCGATGCGACTCTGCAGCACTTTTCTTCGAATGAAAACAAAAAATTAATGCTTTCCGCAAATCATCACTTTCTGGTAAAAAATTCGACATTTTTAACACGACGAAAAAGTATGATGTTGTTTGTTCAATGACTTGATGTATATTACATATGTTTGACAGATGTTATACCAACCAAACAAAAAAAAAATTAGCGCTCTTCACAACAAAAGTTTCCTATCGACACATTTGTATCTTAACGCTCATTTCATACTGGTACACCTGATAGAAGGAAAGAAAGTACGATCGAAAGGAATCGTGCTCCTAGCGCAGCGTTCAATTTCGCGCCAGATCACGAGGAGCAGTGCAACAGTATAGACAGGTAAGATTTCTTACTTATCGTACTGAGAGTTGTAGGATAAGTATATTTACGTTTATGTCTCAAGCAATAAATATTATTTGCTTTGGTGTAGAGCAACCCGATGTGCCACTGCGACTGGCGCAGCAACAGCTGTAGCTGCAACAGTAGTAGCTGCAGCCGCAAGTAGTAAATTAAAAAATAGTTTCCAGTCATATTTATTTTTTGTCAGTTTTTTTTAACTTTGTCTTTTTTTAATGAAAACAGTCGCTGTAGATGGTTTATTTTCACGATTACTACATGATTATTAAATCGCGCGTATGGGTTAGAGACATTTGTCAAGCGTACATATAAGTATGCTGTCTGCGCCGCTAAGTAAGAATAGAAACATAATTTTTAGAAATCTAATAAACAAAAAAATAAATAATTTAGAGCTGTGTGGTATCGACATCATTCTTACACTATCTATTATTCGAACTAGCTGAGAAGCGTCTAAAACTATCTCGACAAAACAGAGGTAGGAGAAACAAGGCTGACGCGTAATTGCGCAGCCATGATGCTATGCAAACAGTTCGGATGCAGGGTAATTTTCACACAAAGATGATTGGAGGATAGTCGAAGCACATTCTCCAGATTTTTTACTCTAAATATTCTTTGTACAATTACGCATAATATTAAGTGGCCCGATGTTGCATTTTTTTTTCTTAAAACTCTACAACAAATAAAAGCGTACGTTTTTATAGAAGAAAATTTTTGTTTGGCGATTTTCAAAAACGAATTATTGGCCGAGCTTAGCATAGATCTTCCGAATATGAATATCACAATTATCACGTGTCTCTCTCATAAATGTATTAAAAAGAAATATTTTACTTGCGCCCTGTGCCCAAAAAAGTATAAATTTGTTTTAAAAGATACATTATACTCCAGTGTACAAGATGGCGATGTACGTTGTTAAAGTTTCGTTGAAACATCAATGGGAAATTAAAATGCACGTTTCTTAAGAGAACTGTTTTGTTTGCCTACTTTTCTAATAGAACTCATCGCTATATTCTTGTGTGAATTTTTTTCAATATGGATATCACAATTATTACGCGCTTCATTCGGAATTGAGGAAGAATACGTCCCAACTGATTTCCAATAAATAAAGTGGAATCAGTAACTTTTCTGGAGAAGGTGTGAAACACAGACAGGGTTACATTTATAGTTTACGTAGCCGAGGATACAGGAAAAACATTTTTTTAAACACATTTATGAGAGGAAAGCCTAATAATTGTGATCCAATAACTTTGTACAATACCTTATTTTTGAAAAAATCACCAAACAAGAATTTTCTTCTATAAAAACGTACACTTTTATTTTTTGTGCAGTTTAAAGAATTTTTGTGCAGTTTAAAAATAAACTGAACTTTTTCAGTTAGAAAGATATTACAATAAATCTATACGGCTTAAATATCATCATGGCTGCGCAATTTTGTGCTGTTTTTCTGCTTCCTGCTACTGTTACGTCGAAGCTGGTTAATGAGTCATTCCAGCTTATTTCGATAGGCAGTAACGTGAAAGAGGCGTTGATGGTTCGATCCCACATAAACTTCCATATTTTTGTTATTTACTTATTTTTTGCTAACTCTGTGTTTGAGAATTTGCGAAAACTTTCCCCGAAATTACGGTGGGCTGACAAAGGACGTTGTAAAAGGGCGTAGAGAGTCTTTGTGTGTATGTAATAGGATTCTGGTGAACCATTTTTTATTTTCGCTATGTATACAAACTGTACTTAAGAAACCTAGGAGAAGTCTATTGAGTTTAAGTCACTCGCGGTGTCGCAATTATATGAATCCGATCCTATGAGGACCGAGACGCCCGGTGAGCTGTCGGCCGCGTGGTGCCGGCAAACACGTTTTACGCGGTGAGCGTGAGAAGTCGTGGTGATGCACCGGAGCAGATAGGATGAGAATTCTAACGAGTCGTCACTGCGTTTAGATGAGAAGCTCTACAATGTTTGGTTTGAACTGCACATATCTAATGGCCGATCGGGAAGAAGCCGATCACGTGATGCGTTAAAGGTTACGCATAGATCGGTATCGATCTACGAACGCTTGATCGATGCTGCCCTCTAATCAGATGGTACACTCGGGATTTCTAACGGAAATCCGAATACTCTGATAATATTTCTCATTTTGTATTTATTCATTAAATTTAGAGAAGGTACATTTGTAATCTGACTTTATTTTTTCTGTGTTGTTACATACATTGCACGCGCGAGAATGTTTAACGACCTTTGGAGTGTTACTTTGAAAAGCAAATGGCAGCAATATTAAATATTGCACAACAAATAATTTCTGACCGTTTAAAAGTTATGGGAAAGATCTAAAAGTGTGGAAAATGAGTACCACATGAATCGAATGAAAGACAGATGGAAAACCAAAAAAATACTTGTGAAATTTTGCTTCAAGGACACGAAAGAAAATCAGTGTTGCATCGAATTGTTACTGGCGATGAAAAATGGATTTATTTTAAGAAACCTAAATGGAAAAAATCATGGGTTAATCCGAGACCACCACACCAAACCAGATCGATTCGGCAAGAAGGCAATGCTCTCTGTTTGGTGGGATCAGACAGGTGTGGTGTATCATGAGCTTCTAAAACCTGGTAAAACTGTTAATACTAATCGCTGCAGACAACAAATGATGAATTTGAACCATGCATTGATCGAAAAACGACCAGAATGGGCCAGAAGACACGGCAAAGTAATTTTGTTACACGACAATGCACCTGCACACAAAGCAAAACCGGTTCAGGATACAATCAAAGCACTTGGCTGAGAGCTGCTGCCCCACCCGCCATATTCACTAGATCTGGCCCTTTCCGACTACCATTTTTTTTCATCGATGGGACACGCATTGGCTGAGCAGCACTTCGATTCCTACAAAGAAGTCGAAAATTGGGTGTCTGATTGGTTTGCTTCAAAATACGAACATTTCTATTGGCGTGGTATCCACAAATTGACAGAAAGGTGGTCAAAATGTGTAAAAAGCAATGGTCGATACTTTGAATAAAATTTTTTACTTTTCCATTCAAAATTGGTGTTTTATTTTTACAAAAAAACGCTCACTTAATACCGGTACACCCTATTTATTTCTACATTGTTTTGTTTTATTTTTTTCTTTACATGTAAGTATGAAAATGGGATATTTGGCCCGTATTATCTATCTTTCCATACTTTGTTACTTTTTTATTATAGCTATACAATTTTAATCCTTTTAGTGCCAGTGGGCCGATCTATCATCCCACGGTCCGTATGTGACGAGTGCCACGGGCCGATGTGGCGTAGTGGTCCGGCCGACCGGCAAATCGCCCTGTGGCATTTCTCGCATGTACTCCACAAAACGCTTGGCACTAAAAGGGTTAAGAAAGATACATGTAACGATACAGTCATTACGATCATTAGTTGTGATCTTATCGAGCGGCCTATTCATACACGTCTAATTTTTTGAATTCTCCGTCTGCTCTTATTGGGCTAGTTGTCGTGTGTAAGCAATGATATTGGCTACTAATGCGTGGCTTAAAAATTAAAGGATAAATGTTATATATAAATTAAATTGAAAGTAAATACGAAAATGAATAAATTCAAGGTGGTGAGTAAACCGGTAATATCAGAAAAAGGCTTAGAAAAAAATCGAATACTGAGGTGGCTGAACCGGGAATCGAAACTGGGTCTTTTGTCCGTATCTAGGCGGATGATCGCATAAGACACGCCCGAATGTGAATTTATAAGGCAATTAGAAAAGAATTTGCGCAGAGGGTCTGGGTAGCTTAGAGGTAGAGCAGTCGTCCAGCAAACGAAAAATCCGGGTTTGATTTCCGGTTCAGCCACCCCAGTGTCCAATTTTTTTCTAAGCCTCTTTCTAATATTACGTGTTTACTCACCACCTTTAATTTATTAGATTCTGTATTTACTTTCCATTTAATTTATATATATCATTTGTAACCGTATACTGTTAATATTTTAATTTTATGATATGGGAACGACTCTGGGATGCGTGTGTTAGGACAGAAAGATTTTATTTATAATATAATGAATTTTACTTAAAATTGATATATTGTTTCTATATCTTTACGATTATTAATCTATTATAATGATAGACTGCCTTACCCTGGCCAATCAATCTTTCACACAAATACACTCTTATTCTATCTTTCTTACGGTCTTTTCGCAAAAGTCTGCTCGGGAGGTACGTCCGACACGCGACGAAGACACGGTCTTCCTCGTGGCGTATGGCCTGCCGTAGTATCTCTCTCCGTTGGTTTTTCTGTCGATTCTTTTTTAACCCCGTCTCCTTCGACGACGCAAACAACAATGCCCCTAGCAACTTCTTCGCTCTTTTTTTTCAAAATATCCAGCGCCCTCTACAAGCCTTAAACTGAACCTGTCTTCGCCGCACGCGGACGTCGATAGTAGATGCCCTAGGTGCCTATGTAACCGGCCGGTTACACATTTATCATTTAATTTTCGAGCCACGCATTAGTGGCCAAAATTATTGCTTGCATACGACAACTACTCCAATAAGACCAGATACAGAATCCAAAAAATTATACATGTACGAATAGGTCGCTCGATAAGACCACGAGTAATGAATGCAATAGATGTATCGTTAGATACTTTCAAGGGAGAAGAGGTTAGGAGTTAGTGAATGATAAAGATATATGTAGTTTGAAAGTTTTAGGACAAAAGTTTGGTTTTTGCGTTTGATTTCTTTTTTTGCCCAGATAGAATTATAAATACAGAAAAATTATTTCGCCTCAGTCGTCCACGAGAGTAATCAATACTTTTTGCTTGGCGCCGATAGGTTTTATCATTGGCATTTTCTTACAGCTTTACGCGCGACACCAACAGAGTGTCACTAACAAGTAACGGTTTACTTGACGATGGCACCACGTCCCTACGCCTACGAAAAAGGAGGTAGAGAGACCAAACAACTAAAGTTATTGGTACTGGGCGCCTGTAAGTCGAAGTCGTGAAACAGTACCTTATTCGTAACAGGAAGTGGGGAGAAGGTCCGCAAAGATATTAACCCTTCGTCGACATCACGAATTCTGAGGACCCCAAAACAAAACCAAAATCTAAAATGCATGGGATAGATGCACGTACAGAATCAGGTCATGTTGCCATAATTTTTTTTTTTTCATTAGCAAGGAGTAGAACTCTATCAATATATAACTGGGTACTTTTGGCCACGGTACACAGTGAGATTATCATAATACGAATTTGCACCACGGTACGTGACGGTCTCTCAATCTTCCTGTTTAAAAGATTGACATTAGTAAGGTTTAGACGTTTATAATCATATTTTTTGAGAGATTTTCTCCATTTAATAGTGGATATCCTCATATTTGTAGACTACCTGAGACGCACTCGACTGTGTATCGAAAAGAATACAAATATCTGGAATCAAACAGCATTTAATTTTTTTCATAATCGAAGAATTCCGATTCGTCCTGGCCTAAAGACATTTACGGACAGACTAAGGCACATTCGGCTGTGTATCGGTGTAATAGAGAGGACCAAGGATCAGTTTGATGACACGTAATTTCAAACATAAATCTCGCAATGGATTAAAGCTCAGTGTTAAAAGGTTTTACTTCAAATTAGAATCTCCAATGAAATCTTTTATTTCAAAAGAAGGCTTCACTGCTCTTGAGGATTTTTCTGAACCTCCTATATCTGTCCCAGACCGTTCATTAAATATCTTTTCGGTGATTTCGCCAAAGAATTCACTGAATCCCTCAGAAAATTCGTCCGAGATCGATGGTAAATTTGCCTCATTCAAGGGGAATGTCGAGTAGACACGCTTGACCCAAATCTATAAATTTGTTGGTCCTAAAACTATAATTAAAAGTCGGTAAAAAGATAGATTGTGACAACGTCAATTTTTAAATTATTTTCATTTATTTTTTATCTTTCTATCATTATGTTCATGCTAATATGAATCTGTTACTGCCCGAATATTTTTCATTATTGCAATCAATTTTATGTACTATAAAACCGACCAATATTAATTTCAAAAAAGAAATTATTGATGACTTTAGAATTTTTTAATTTCTAAAATTATAGTGATAAACAATCTTTTCACTGAAAATCATTCGATATAATTTATTTTAACACATTGATTGTTGCGTGAACACGGGTTTCTCAACGACCCCTAGTCTACCGCTATCCCAAAGGAGAGTCAGAGTGTAAACAGTCCGATGTGATTATCAGCTACCTCCTAATTTTTCTTGTGCAGGTATTCGTTTCTTCAGAGTAATAAAATTTCTGTTGAGCTTGTCTGAGTAGTTATAACATAAGTTAGTAGGCGTATGGAAAGATGTTTCACAGGATATAATAAGACTGTGCCGATATCTCACTCGAGGGAGATATCGTCGGGATATCTCCCTCGAGTGAGATATCGTCGGGACACGGGAGGAGGTGGTCGATTCAGCCGGCATGGCCGGGTTTGCTGGTCCCGAATGAGTACTGCGTGGTTGAAGTAGGAGTGGCGCTTGTTTATTCACTAATGAGATATAATGGTGGTGCTAGATGGTAAACGGTACTATGCTAGGCGATCGGCGGTTACAAAGGCTAGGTGCTAGACGGTCGGCGGTGCTAAGCGAGGCACTAGACACTAGACGAGTGGCGGATTACTAGACTAGGCGCTAGGCAAGCCGCGGGTTACTAGACTAGGCACGCAAGCAGGGGGGTTTGGCGTTTTCCGCTGCCCAGGGTCGTGGTTCCGCCATTGAGCGCATTGCCGATGAGAGCCTGTTGCTCGAGGCAATGGTCGTTAACCAACCGATCCAGTCAAGAGGCTGAAGGAGACCCGAAGGCGCGAGTCGATCGGGTAGACGGTTATTCTCTGCTGGCGTGATGAACCAACAGCCAGCGGGACCGCTGGGGGTAAACAGGTTGGGCGCGTACGCTCGCGCCGGTGTGTTTTCGTGACAAGACTATTACATTATCGTAAAAGTAATTGTTTGGGATTTGCTGTCGGCCCCCTCCGTTTGCGCCCCGGGTGCGGCCGTTACTGGGCGACCGTCACGACTCGCGGCGGGGGATCGGTGGTCGTTCGGTAGCAGCGCCAAGCGGATATTGGTTCCCGCAGCTGGAATACCAGGCGACCGCCGAATCGTAGGCATGTGAGGGGACCAGTGATTGGTTGCCCCCATACTAGCGCGGAGCTATTGGCCGGTGATCCCGATTCGCCGAATGACCGGACACGGCGGTTTGCTTCGGGCGCGTGTACAGGGAAACGTGTTCCGTTTGGAGAGTCTTGAAAAGAGTTCCGTCTGTGAGTTCTTGGTATCAGCACACGAGCATATTTTTGAGTCGGATTTTCCGCATTTGTGAGTGGTTTGGAGCCCTCGTAGTAGCAGGGATTTTTGGAGCATCTCTCCTCGTCACCTGAGGCTTATCGTAGCGTTAATTGAACGCTTTGAAGGCACCGAGGCCGGTGGTAATTTTCGGAGGCCGGCGTCGAGCACGTAGCGTGCCGCTTCTGTGCACTAACGGATTGCGACCCCTCATATCGAGGTTGAATTCATATCAAGGCGGCCTTGTATCGAGGACTTACGACCCTCTCTTACGGCGCCCTCGTCTTGAACAGTAATGTAGAAATATGGTTTATTATTAAAATTATTTATAAGCGGTGATTTGAGACATTCTATTCAGACTTCGGGCTGTTCAGAGCAATCTGAATAAAGCGTTATTGTTTTATTTACATTTCCTTGTACCGTTGATCGGCCGGTAATAAAATCTTTTATTTGCGTGCTAGAACTTGCAAGTACGTTTAATACTTTGCCCAGAAGCACATTTTCGACATTATCAGTCAGCCCTAATAATTTCATGACCAATGATTCACTAAATTTTCTGATATTTATATTCTTTTTTGTTGTAATTTTGTAAACGATTGCGATGGATTGTACGCGATGGAAATCCCTATATATTTTGTTCTAAACGTGCTTATCTTCTACTATGGAACAATAAGCTTATATTTCGAAGCGTTCAAGCTGAGAGCGGTAGTTTAAAAACTTCCGTGGTAACATAGCCGACACCCATATCTGGATGTCATGGCGTTCAACGTGTTAAGGAAATCGGAGTGCCTGTTTATTTCCATGCAGGCATTTATCTGCTTGGCTGATTTTATTTTTCTCCTTCTATACGTATAATATAAAAAAAAAATATGAAGTCGGTTTTGGAGCGATTAACTATTCCTTGTTGAATAGTAATCCATTCAAGAATAATAACAAAAACACAGTCTCTTCCAGGCAACAGATGGTACATTATATTAACCGCTATTACGTTTCGGCATTTGCTTTGCACCCTTTTCAGATTTTTGCCAACAAATTTTGATTACAACAATAGTCAAAAGCTTACTTCTGACGGCTCTCCGATATTTGTAAGGCAAATTGATGTTATGGAGGAAACCATTTTTTATAAAGTGAGTTTTGGTATTCCTTTTTGAGTAAAGTCTTAGTTAAAATATAGAAGAACGATGTATTATGAAATTCTCCATGACATTGACAGAGTCATGGAAATTTTCATGAGTTAAAAATAAACCATAAAGTATGAAAATCAGCATGACATCGACAGTGTCATAGAGATTTTCATACCTCATGGTTCTTCCATATTTTAACTATGACTTTACTAAGGAAGGAATACCATAACTAATTTTGTGGGAATGTAAAAGGAGTCTGGCGTGAGAGTGGATAAATATTTTAAATAGTATATTATAGTTGCGTGCGATCGAAGGACGAGTATTTGGGCTGTAAGGCGATGAAAGTGCAGATTGGTGCAGAGTGCATGGCTTAGTTTTAGGTGACACATGATTTTTTGGAGTGCACATGGCCAATGGCTATGTGAATGTTTACGAATAAGAAGGAGTGCGTGCAGAAACAAGAGGAAAGAAGGGCGTAACCCGTAGAAGAGAGTCAGAGCAGAAGAGAACGGAGAGTCTTAAAGAGCACAGCAGGGTTACAGAGTAGCGTACAGAGTATCAGAGTGAGAGTACAGAGAACTGAGTTGGTTACAGAAAGTCATAGAACGCAGAGTAGAGTTACAGGTCAGAATAAAGAGTGAGAGTCAGGGAGCGAAAGTAAAGAGTTACTATACAGTAAAAACTATATCACAGTGATATTAAATACTCGGCAAAAAAATACTCGAACCTAACTATCGCCATTATTTAAATCAAACCTCTCACAATTTCATTAAAAAAATGTTTACTCCATGACTCGAATTTGTTTTACAAATATCGAAGAGTTTTCAAAAGTAAGTGTTCGTCAAATATTGTAAAACTATATTGTGTTTTTTTTTTCTTGTAAAATACAATATTGTTAAAGTAGTGTAGTAAACGACATTATGATGAATAATTAAATAATAGCTAAATATTGAAACAGGCAAAACAATAAAATTAAACTTAGCAAAAAATTCGATGCACACAACCTGTTTATGTCTACGCGCATGGATATATCATTTTTTCCCTACCTTTTCTTTGGAATAAGATCACACATTCCTTCGTATAGTATGCAAATAACATGAGCTGTAAATCGCTTGCTCATCATGGCACACACTTTAGCTGAGGAAATTGACACGATCCTTACTTAAGGTAAATCTAGGCTAAATTTAATGCAAGCAATAGTATTGTACATTGGGCTCGAATGAAATCATTTGTCGAAAAGTACATTTCGCCGTGTAGTTTCGCAGTTCATGAAAAGTAAGTGTCAAGGTGAGAAAAATTTAATTTTTCGGTAATAAAATAATTTTCTCCGCTAAAACCACATTGTGTATTTTTTCCTTGGAAATTCAATATTGTAAAAAGTAGTGACTAGGAAAAAAATTGTTTCAAATAAAAAATATTTATCATATAAGGATATTTATTATAATGGTTTGGAGAAATTAATAGCATACAGAACATATCAAAGTAATTTTATTCACGCGTGAAAAATATGCATTTTATCAGTGCATATGGCGATGAATCATATTGAAGCACTCTATACAAAGAAACAATAAATCAATACAGTCCGTATAATATGTTACCACTTTTCTAGCAGAATTCGTTATACATATTCTCCCTAATTGTTTTGAATTTTTTTTGTAGTACGCTTTGTAAAATCGTCAAAACTGTTAACATTGTTTTAAATTGGTGTGAAAATAAAAGAAGTTTGAAACAATGCTTATGAAGACGATTATTTAATTCAAACGATGAGCGAATGAGCTACTACAGTGATACATTATAGTGGCGCGTCTTCCTAAGAAATGGCATCCACGAAAGCCGCTAAAGTGGGCTGTCATCGTGAAACACGACATTCGCGAAAGCAACTATAGAGGCTCGTTGTACCTAAAAGGTTAAAGATGGATTGATTTAATTGATTGTCTTCGAAATTAGAGCTATAACTGCAGTAACAGTAATGGTAACGACGTATCAATCAACTTTTAGTGATCTTTTTCTAGTTATCAGCCAACATACTGAAGATAAGTTCAAATGTGTTTTTGGTTATGTGTATAAATGTAGAATCGGGACTCTTCCATAACATAAATAGGCATTCGACGGATGATTTGACTGAAGGCCCTGGGTACCTTAATGGTTAGAACAGTCACCCAGAAGGCGAAAGGTTCCGAGTTCGAGTCCCGGTCTAGGAACGCCAAGGGCCTAAATTTTTCCGCGTACCTATATAAATTTCTACGGAAAATTGTTTATGTTTATATCTAGAATTGATCGAGTTTGACGAACATTTTATTATTTTTACGAGTTTTGACGGTCTTATAGGGAACGCACAATATGTGTGATACTGTGAAATAATGTAAATATAATATAATTATACATATTGTTAAAAATGTGAATAAGATTGAGTAACTTACTCTGAGACCACTTCTGATGTGCGCGTGTTTTCCTTTCAAATGTTATATATAATATATTGTTGCGCCGGGCACCTGTGGTCGGAGGGCCCGCTCCTGCTGCATCCCCGACGACCGGGACAAAAGAAGCTTGTTTACAAAAAGAGAGTAGGACAAGACTCCGAGAAGCAAAGATACGTTCTTTGGACCCTACTATTTCTGTACAATTTATAGTAATATTAAATAGTGGTTATCGAACATGAAACGTGGTGGTTCGCCGTCCCCCTAGTCGCAGCAATATGTACAAAATTAAGTTGTAGATACAAAAAGGAAAAAAAAATAACTAAAATAAAATAATGATATGTATTTGGAGATATACAGTCAAGATCTCATCTTCTGAGTTTGTTCTCTCTCCACAAGAATGTCAGGTTGTGGAGCGACGAAAGGACGATGGGATAGTGGATGGAGGTCCAAACTTCCACGCGGGAGATCCGAATTCGAATTCTGCTACCCATTACATACGTGTACCATTACATGTACCTATTATCATGCCTTACAATATATCTGTGGTGCTTAGCTACGTCGGTGAGGCACTATGGGAATATCCCTTCTGCACAATAAGGACGGCCTAAGTGCATGCGTTTCCCTCTTCTGCTTTCTGGCCTCGATCGAAGTAGGTAGAAATCGATCGACGAATCAGCATTTGGTTTTTGGTAGTCACCTAAATTGGTACCTTTGAAAAGAGTTCTCGAATCTAGGAGTAACAATTTAGAATTTATACCATGCGTTGGATTTAAAAGTCTTAAGAAATTAGTCGGACGAGAAATGACGGGTTAGCTGTGTCAGTCTTTCGGGTATTAACCAAAACTTCTAGTATCCACGGTTATTACAGCCACCTAAACTAGAAGAGTCGTATGTACAAATCGCACTGCGGCATTGTTTTTATTAAATTTCGAATTTCTCACTGATCCGCGCAGCCATATTGAATATAAGGTAAATCATGTTGATAGAGGTAAACCTCCGAAGTTCGATAATCACCGTAAATCTCTTGAGATATATATGCTCGAACTTAATTTAATTTTTTGCTTTAGAAAAGGATTGTGCTCTCATTCTATTACAATTACAACCTCATTTTCTAGTCTGAGTTTTTGTATTCTGATCTTCACCGAACTCACATTCTTGTGCTCTCTAAGCGACCGTCTGATCTGATATGACTAGAAGCATATCTTATCTAAAATCCATTCTGCAACTTTTACTCCTGCATAATCTCAAAAACGAGATCTTAGCTTAGCGTTTATTCGTGTGTACTATTGACTATTTGTTGACCTGTTAGTAGAAAGGCGAAAGTGCTTTGTATTCTGGGGAAGGCGATCTCTGTCAAGCTTGCATTCGTGTGCTCTCAAAAAGTTCGTTTAACTTGCTAGTGTTACGTGCATCGTCTCTACGCCTATGAAAAAGGTGGTAGAGAGACCAAACAACTTAAGTTATCGGTACTGGGCACCTGTGAGTCGAAACTCTCACAGAGTATCTTAATCGTAACAGGAAATGGGGAGAAGGTCCGCGAAGATATTAAGGTAAGGCGGCTCTACCTAGATGGACATCCATCTCGACCACCCTCGTGGGATCAAGTATGGAGTTAACAAATATCAATAAAAATCAATTAGACGTAAATGCCAGGGTGACAAAGAAGGCGGGGACGTCGGAGTGGGAATCACGCCGCTGGCTTTGATCACAGCATCGTGGACGGGGTGTCGGAAATACTCGTGCATCCTACTCCTGAGGTGGGGCTCTTAAGCTAACTGAGAGTTCAACTGGTAAGAGAGGTGGCCATCAACACCGGAGCCGCCATGACATCGGCCAAAACGCGCAGCTGTGGCTCGCCGAAAAAGGTATCATCTGTGGCTGAGGCTTTTATGGCTGCCGAAGCGTCGACATTCGTCTATTTTGGCGAATCCGACGCATCGTCGGTATCAATGGTGTCCCGAGGACAAGCGATCATACGAGGACATAAGAGGAGGATCGTCTCAGCGGAGGGCCCGGCTGCGGAATACAGCCGGACCTCTCGCGAGACGCTGCCTGCGGAAACCGCTGTGCAAGCGGAGATGGCTATGCGTCGTACAGGAGACCTGGTGTCCCGTATAGTGGGCCAGATGGCGGTGGTGGAGCACATCTCCCTCAGATCCAGCAACCTGAGGTCGGACTGTGTCCATCACCAGCGTCTGGCCGCTAGGGAAGCACGGGCCGCTGGGCTAGAGCTCCTAAAGCGTACCGCGGCAACAGGAGAGTCCCTGGAGAGGGAGACTCTGCAGTTCCAGGCGGAGGTCAGCAGCCTCCGAGAAAAGCTTGCTGCCGCAAAGAAGCAGGAAGCCTCTAAGAAGACGGCGCGATTACCTCCCCCAGAGCGGGATGGGCCCATAAGTCCTAAGGCAGGTAACGTAAAAGAAGCAGGTGGCATTAGCACCTCCCTTTCGACAAAAATCCGAGGCACCCTCGTGTGGCCAGATAGAAAAGGCTGTCAGGAAGGTAGAGCGGTCAGCTGTGGCCTGCACCCCTGCACTCTTACTACAGCAAATTGACACCCTTATTGAGGGCTGGCTGGCAAAATTTAAGAGCGAGCTCGCGAAGGGGAGCGTGCGTGGAGCAGTCGCCATGTCCTCCATCCCCTCCTCGAGAGACTTGTCGAGGACGCACGTGCGCACCAGGGCGCGAAGACAGAATTCGGCGTTTTTGGGGCCTACCGGAGCGGGGAAAAGCAGCGTAATAGTGTCCGTTCCTCGAGTAGGCAGGCCTGGGAAAAAACCGTCCCAGAGCGAAGTAAGGATTACAAACCCTAGCACCGGTGGCAGTGTCTCCCATCCCGTTATGAACGCAAGTGGTGGGTTGTAAGGCGAAGAGAATGCAGCGTCGGCAAACGGTAGCTACCACTGCAGCCCCGGTTACCCAGTTGCCGATCGCGGAAGCCAGGAAAGATGGGGGTAATAGCAGCGCCCGACGAAGGCCGAAGGCTGGCCTGGCGCGGCTGCCAAAAATGGCGGCCGTGACGCTAACAGTGTAAAGGTCCCATGAGAGGGACCTTACGTATGCGCAGGCGATGTCCACCGCGAGATCTAAAATATATCTGGCGGATCTGGGCATCGCTGCCATACGCCCCAGACGGACGGCAACCGGAGGTCTGCTTCTGCAAATCCCTGCCCCGGAGAATGGACCGAAGGCGGCCGCTCTGGCCGCAAAGATGGCGGAAGCCCTGAAGGAAACAGGGGCGAAGGTCGTCCCGCCCTCTAAAAAAGCGGAGATGCGCTTAAGGGTGCTGGATGACTCCATCTCGTCTCGTGATATGGCGCGGGCCATTGCCGCGGCGGACAGGTGCCTGGAGGGGGAGATAAAGACCGGGGAAATCCAGACCTCCTCCCCCTCTGGTCTTGGCTCAATATGGGCCCAATGCCCACTAGCGGCGGCGAGGAAGATCGCCGCGGTCGGCCGCGTGTTGGTCGGCTGGTCTTCCGCGGGGGCTCTGGACGTTGGGGACTTTGAACCTTGGGGGCTCTGGAGGTAATGGCTTGAGTCTCCTCCCGGGGCCCCTTTCAATGCACCAATAGCCTGCTAGGGACAGCACGGTGGAGGTTTTTAGTGGGTAAGAATCTCACACTACCCGGCTCGGGAGCCCGTCCGAGACAGGACCGCGGTGACCCCCCCCCCCCGTCCTACCCTGCGGGGCGAATCGGGCAGGGTGCCTTTTGAAGGTTTTCTCCACCTTAAAAAAAAAGGGCTGGTCCTTCACCAAGGTGGAGCCGCTGGCAGCGCGCCCCCTGCGCTGCTTCCAATACCTGGAGCTGGATCATACTCGAGATGCCTGGGCACTGTGGATTGCGGTGGGCGTTGCTACCACTGTGGTGGCACAGACCACCGTGCTGGACAGTGTTCGGCTCTACCGCGCTGCCTATTGTGCAATGACCTGGTACGGAAGGCGGACCACTGTGTCAGCAGTGCGTCCTGTGCTCCGGTGCCCTCCAAAAGAAGGAATAACTGGGATAGGCCGTCGGACGTCACGGCCGCGGTGCGGATTCCGCCTACGGGCCTTTTTTTTAAAGGCGGGGAAAACCTTCAAAAGGCACTCTGCCCGATTCGCCCCGCAGGGCCGGACGGGAGACGCGCTCTTCCCGAGGAGGGGGGGCATCCGCGGTCCTGTCCCAGACCGGTTCGCGGGCCGGGTAGTGTGGGATTCTTACCCATTACCCGCATACGGGCCAGTTAGACCCGCCATCTGTGTCCGAGTTAGATAGCCAGCTGAAGGCCTTTCCGGACCTCCTAATTGCGGCGGCCCACGCCGTGGCCTGGCTGGAGTGCAATCTGGCCAAGCCCGTTGACACGAGAGGAGAGTCCGAGTGGCTCCGGGGCGCAATGACGGCCGTATGTGACGCCACCATGCCGTGGGCCAGACTTCGTCCGCCGACCGCGGTGTACTGATGGTCGAGCGCTATTGCGGATCTGCCCAATACCTGCGTTCGCGCCCGACGTCAGTACAACCGCGCCCGTAGAAGATGCAATCGTGACGAGGCGTGGGTCGCCGAGCTGTACGAGGATTTTCGTGAGGCGCAGGGAGCTCTCAGGCAGGCCATCGGCGAGGCCAAGGCCCGGGCTTGGAAAGAGCTCCTCGGGACTCTGAATAGGGACCTACGGGGGCGCCCATACCGAGTGGTAATGGGTAAGATTCGCCCGTGGGTCCCTCCAATTACGGAATCCCTAGACCCCCAGCTTCTTGGGGGGAACATCTCGGCTCTCTTCCCGGACTCTCTGGGAAGAGTGTTACGGCGGCCCCCGCCTAATAATTTGCCGGACCCCACCATCTGGTCCGACGAGCTGGGGGTCACAAGAGGGGAGCTGTCCAGGGCTTTTAAGCGCTTCGGAGCCCAACGCACTCCGTCCTGGACGTGCCTGGGTCTTGACCCGAGGCGTCCTCGGGGCCACACTGGCGGAGGTCTTGAACAGCTGTCTCCAGTCTGTTCAATTCCCCCCACTGTGGAGGCGGAGCCATCTGGTCCTGATCAGAAAGGAGGGCTGGCCCGTTGAGTCTCCCTCGGCATACCGGCCGATATCTCTGCTCGACGACGTGGGAAAGCTGTTTGAGCGCATCATAGCTTCCCGCCTCGTCGAGCACCTGTCCGGCGTATGCCTCGATCTGTCCGAGAGCCAGTTTGGCTTGAGAGTGGGTCGCTCGATCGTCGATGCGGTCTTGCGTGTGAGGGCTTACTCTGACTCGGTCGTCTCTCGGGGAGGGGTGGCGTTGGCCATATCACTAGATATCGTCAACGCTTTCAATATTCTCCCCTGGGAGGCCATCCTGGAGGGGCTCCGATACCATCAGTTGCCAACATACCACCAGGATGTGATAGGGAACTATCTATCGGACAGGTGGGTAGAACACCCCGACAGGTCGGGCACGATGGTCATGCGGGAGACTCGGTGTGGTGTCCCACAGGGGTTTGTCCTGGAGCGGTTCCTGTGGGACATCGGATACGATGCGGTCTTGCGGATCGACCTTTCCATCGGTGTCAGCGTGACGTGTTACAGGGATGACACGTTACTGCTGGTCATCGGGGAGGACTATAGATGGATTCTCCGTCTCGTCGAGTGCGGGATGGCCTGCGCCGTCCGAAGGATAGAGGAGTTGGGACTTCGCGTGTCTTCTCATAAAACGGAGGCGTTGTCCTTCTACAACTCCCGCCGCCGTGGGGAGCCGCCCAGGTCTCGGCTCCAGGTAGGTTCGACCGAAGTCGAGGTCGGCCTTGGGATGAAATACCTGGAGCTCAGATTGGACGACCAGTGGCGCTTTGCGGCCCACTTCGATTCAATGGTCCCCCGAGCGGAATGGAAGGCTGGTTGGCTAGGTCGCCTTCTTTCAAACCTTGGGAGGCCTGAGGAGAGGGTTCGCTGCCTTTATGCGGTGGTCGTGCGGTCTGTGGCCCTATACGGGGCCCCGGTGTGGTTGCGCGACCTGAAGGTCAGCCGGTGTAGCCGGGAACGGCTGCGCTGGATCGAGAGACGGCTGCTCATCAGTACCGCGCGGACATACCGTACGGTTACTTACGCGGCGGCGATGGGATAGCGGAGGAGATGAGGGAGAGACACTCTCACTCCTCGTCCCTCCGTCAGGCCGGGGATGCTCCGCCAGAACCGGCGATCGACGAGGCGACCGCGAGGCGTCAAGCCCGGGAGCGCGCTGTTTCAGAGTGGCAGAGACGGCTCTCCTAACCCGCCAACGCGGGACAGCGCCGTGTCACGGCTATCCTGCCCAGTCTCGAAAAGTTGCTGGGAAGGACCTGGGGACGGCTGACCTACCGCCTGACCCATGTGCTCACCGAGCATGGCTCCTTCGGTGAGTACCTGTGTCGGATAGGGAAGGAGAGGACGACGCAGTGCCGCCACTGCCCCGATGAACGGGATACGGCGCAGCACACGCTGGAGATTTGCCCAACGTGGCATTGTGAGCGCCGTGTTCTGCGAGAAGAAGTAGGGGAGGAACTCTCGCTGCGAGTCATCGTCCGCGCGATGCTGAAGAGCGAGAGGTCCTGGCGCGCCGTGACCTCCTTCTGGGAGCAAGTACTACTGCAGAAGGAGGCCGTGGGGAGCATCCACGAGTGCGCGGGTCCTGCGCGGCGGACGGTGGGTCAGAGGGGCATGGGGCGCAGACGCATCCTGTCACCCCCGGTTTAACGAACTTTTGAATCTGAGTGAGCTTTGAATGAGCTCATCAGTACGATGAGCCTCCCATTGCACCAGTGGTACCACTGGGGGTTGCAGGTGGCCCGAGTGGAGGTTCGGGTTGCCATTGCACGTAACTCTCCAGGCGGGTTTTAGCGGTTTTGGGGGTTCTCACGACCCTCCCATGTATGTGCGCCCCTAAAGGGCTATAGTGCGCCCTCAGTTGCACCATTGTAACGAAAACACACCGGCGCGAGAGTACGCGCCCAACCAGTCTAACGGTACCGTGCTAATACCTGCGACCGCCGCAGGGTGGCTCAGCAGCGACAGATACACTCGCGGTTAATTGCCGCGTATCTCGATAATAAGCTGGCCACGGCGACGACAATTGACACATTCGGTACCGAGTACCGTCCGCCGAGTCAAATATACAAAGCATTCGACAAGCTTCTAATCGAAGTGTTCGCTTTTGCTTATCCACCTGCATACCTCCAGCGGTCCCGCTGGCACTTGGTTGATGACGCCAGCGGAGGATAACCGTCTACGCGACCGACTTGCCCCTTCGGGTCTCCTTCAGTCTCTCGACCGGTTCGGTTGGTTGTCGACCATACCCTCGAGCAACGAGCTCTCAGTGGCAACGCGCTCAGTGGCGGAACCACGACTCTGGGCAACGGAAAACGCCAAACCCCCCTGCTTGTGCGCCTACTCTAGTAACCCGTCGCTCGCCTAGTGCTTAGCGCCTAGCTTAGCACCGCCAAATGTCTAGCACCGAGTCTTTGTAACCGCCGTCTGCCTAGCATTAGTACTGTCTACCGTATAGCACCACCATTATATCTCATTACTTAATAAACAAGCATCATTTTTACTCCAACCACGCAGTACTCATTCGGGACCAGCGAACCCAGCCACGCCGACTGAATCGGCCACCTCCTCCCGTGTCCCGACGATATCTCACTCGAGGAAAATATCGTCACACCACTATATAAAAAAATTAATTAGACAGGGGCGTCAGGGGGCGCGTGCCCCCACCCCCGCGACCGCAACTCCGTCCCTCGATGCGCCAAGACCTCTCGCTGCTCAGCATCGATCGCATGACTGTTGGTAACGAGAGTTCCATATCTACTTCACTTTGCAGAACACGGTGCAGACTTTCCCACGCTGGGAAATGCTCCAGCGTGTGCTGCGCCGTGCCCTGCGCATCAGGGCTGTGGTGGCACTGCGTCGTCCGGTCCTTCTTGATCCGGCACAGGTACTCACCAAAGCATCCGTGCCCGGTGAGTACTTGTGTAATCCGGTAGTTCAGCCATTTCTAGGTCCTGCCCAGCCACTTCTCGAGGCTAGGCAGGAAAACTGCGACAGCACGCTCCAACGAGCGGTTTTGTGCGCCGACCTCGCCCCTCCCCGGGGTCCGTCACGTGTGACGCGGATGACACGTTAGTTTTGGTCACCGCGGGGGGGGGGGGTATAGACGGACGTTCCGCCTCGCCGAATGCGGGGTGGCCTGCGTCGTCCGTAAGATCGAGGAGCTAGGACTACTCAAAGCTCTCCACAAGATGGAGGCGATGTGATTTTTCAACCCTCGTCGCCATGGGGAGCCGTCCAGATCCTGGTTCCATGTAGGTCAGACCGAGGTCAAGGTGGGCTCCGGGTTGAAATACCTGGGGCTCACCTTGGACAGCCAGTGGCGGTTAGCGGTCTACTTTGATCGCCTGGCCCCCCCAGCGGAACGGATGGCAGGCCTGTTGGCTCGCTTCCCCCCGAACCTCGGAGGTGTCCCCTGCGTATACGCGGGGGTCGTGCGGTCTGTGGCCCTTTACGGGGCTCCGGTCTGAGCCTGCGACCTGATGGCCAGCCGGCACGCCGGAACCGGCTGCGCTGGATCGAGAGACGGCTGGTCATCAGTATTGCGCGGACATACCGCACGGCTTCTTACGCGGCGGCACTGGTTCTGGCAGGGCAGCTCCCTATGGAGCTGTTAGCGGAGGAAGCGCGGGAGCTCCATGCCCTCTGCCGAGATGGAAATGCGCTGTCAGAACCGGCGATCGATTTGGGAACCGCGAAGCGTCATGTCCAGGAGCGCGCTGTTACGGACCGGCAGCGCCACTCCCCCCCACTCCCATACAGGTGAGTATAGTAGTTTTTCAACGCGGGCGAAGGGGGCTCTGGACGTAATTGCTCGAGTCTTCTCGCGGGGTCCTCTTCATTGCACAAACAGTCTGCTAGTGACAGCACGGTGGCGAGTTTTAGTTGGTAAAAATCCTACACTACCCGGCCCGCGAGCCCGTCCGGGGCAGGACCGCGGATAAGCCTCCCCCCCCCCCCCCCTTAAGGAGAGAGCGCATCTCCCGTCCTACCCTGTGGGGCGAATGGGGCAGGGTGCCTTTTTAAGGTTTTCCCCACCTTAAAAAAAAAAATATATATATAGGGACAGCGCGCTGTTGCGGCTGTCCCGCGTGGCCTCGACAAGTGGCTGGACAGGACCTGGGGACGGCTGACCTACCGGATGACACAGGTACTCATCGGACACGGATGCTTTGATGAGTGCCTGTCTTGGATCAATAAGGAACGCAATGTCACCACTGCCCTGATGCGCAGGACACGGCGCAGCACACGCTGGAGTATTTACCAGGGTGGGAAAGTCTGCACCGTGTTCTGCAAAGTGAATTAGGTATGGATCTCTCGATACCAGCAGTCGTGCGAGCAATGCTGAGCAGCGAGAGGTTCTGGCGCACCGTTTGAGTGGTCGGGTCGCGGGGATAGGAGCAGGCGCCGCCTGTCGCTCCCGCCTAATTAATTTTTATGTATAGTAGTGCGACTGAGGGCGCACTATGGCGCTCATTGCATCAGTTGCTCCATGGGGAGTTGCAAGTGGTCCGAGTGGGGGCTCGGACGCTATTGCACGCAACTTTTCGGGGGGTGGGGCCCTCGTAGCGGTTACGTGGTGCAGACAAGTTAGCTAAGCAAGCTGGGGATGTCCTGACTCCCTAGGCAAGGGTCGCCACGGCGACGCAGCGCGCGGGGACACCGTGAGGTGTTGCTTGTAGTTCCCGGTGCCTGCTCCCCTCACTGTGCTTAGGATGACAGCCGAGAGGGTTTTAGCCGGTAAAAATCCGGCACTGCCCCGGCTCCCTGGGGGAGGTATGAAGATTTCCGCCTATGAAGTTTTCCTCCGTGTAAATAAAAGTGCCAATTGCCGGTCTGGCTGGCTCCTCTTACAGCTTTGGTGCTGCTGCATCCTGGTCCGGATTGCGGGCCTGGCGGGCGGGTAGGTGGCATTAACGCCACGGCTGCAGCGCCCAGCGCCTTAGCCCGACTCCCCCTCTTTTTCGAGGAGGTCGGGGCGCAGGATGCGCTTCCGACTTTGTGGTCGGTTCTCCACCCCAGGTTTGTGCACAGCGGGCATTTGGATATTGCTATGCATTGCGCGGCGCGGTGGTTAGCGTCGCCACACCTATAGCAGTGTTCGCTGCGGTCGTCTGTGCCTGGGCACCTAGAGCTCGCGTGGCTGAGCTCCAGGCAATTGTAGCACCGCAGCGGGCGCGGGGGCGGTGTCTGCACCCGGGCGGAGGACTACCCCACCTGTATACGGCCAACTGCGGCCAACTTTTGACCCACCGCCAACGGGTACTGTGTCCAAATGATTCATAGGCCGAAGGGAGAGAACTGGATTTCCCCGGTTTTTATCTCCCCCTCCGTGCACCCGCTCGCGATAGTTACCGCTGTCACCATCTCTCGGGGCGTCACCGAGTCGACCAGCCCTCTGAGACGGATCTTCGCCTTCTTTGAGGACTGGGCGAGTCTCGCCCCGGTGCCTGTCAGGGCGTCCACCTTTTCTGCCGCCAGTGTGGCGGCATTTGCATTACCTCCCGGGCCAGGAATCTCCAGCACTAAACCCCCGGTTATTGCCTTTCTGGGCTTTACGGAGGCGATTCCAATTTCCGCCAGGTCGAAAATCGACCTAGCGGTTGCCATCGCCTCCGCATAGCCTACAGTACCCTCCTTCGGAACGGTAACGGTCACCACAGCCATTTTGGGCAAACGGGCCAGCGGTGACCCCTTCACAGTAACCTTAAGAAGGGCAGCAGATGGTTCGCCTTTCGTTCCACTATTTATGTCCATAGGGGTGTGGACAAACCCCGCATTGGGGATGAAGAGGCCGTGGGGGGTTAGCAGTAGATTTAGTGCTTCCACCCCCAACGGCCTGCGCTTGGGCTGCAGCTGCTGTTAAACCGCTTGCTGCTTTACTGTTCTTGCGTTTTGGCTCTTGCTACCTACTGCACGAAGGCTCGCATGCCGCCGGGGCGGAAGAAGTTGCGGCTATCCGCGTTCTCGCGACGCCTAGTTGCTTTGCAAACGCAGCCAGCTTTCCCTCCATTAGGGCGCCAACTTGTCGCAGGAGGACTACGGCGGAAACATCGGACGATGCCCCCACAGTCACCCTTCTTGCCGGCGCCCTATGACGGGCTCCATCTAGCCCTTCGTTGGTCGAAGGGAGGGAACGCGGCGCAGGTTTTGCCAGGCCCGCGTTCCTCGGTGCTTTTGGCATCGGCGACTTCTCTCTGGGGTCGCCGCGTTCATTGGCGCTCGCCACCTTTTTCTTGATGGTTGCCGCCTCTTCCCTCAAGCTACCCACTTCACACGTTATTCGGGTCCCTTGATCGCCGTGGAAGTTCCATTCCAGCCGCACGCGTGCCTTTGGTTGCCAGTGGTAGCTGGCGCACGAAATCTTTCCTAAGGTTGCTGGGTCGCACGGAAATGCGCTCGACCTGGGCCATTGAATCAATAATTCGGGAGCGTAGGTCCCCGGAGTGAAGCGGGTCCATTTCCGCTAGCATCTCTTCCTGGAAGGGTAGCTTTTTGCAAGATGTCCGGCTATATTTTTCGGCCAGGTCGTCTGGGGGAGCGGTTTTTCTCTTTTTCCCGCGTGACGTGTCTGACGCGCTTAAACTTTGGACAACGGACGATGCATTTGACTCGTCGTCGTTAGCATCATAGGCAGAAGTGTTCAAGGCTGATAACACGCTAGCCGGCGAGCTTCGTCGTCGCATAATTTGTAGCAGTAATCTCGCCGAGAAGTCTGTACGTGACAAACGCACAACAAGTTGTATATGTTGCGCATTGTCCAACCCCGCCGCCTGCTTGGCAGTAGCACCTACTGCCATGTGACTACCGTCATACGTCTCACTTACTCGCGGTAGCTTTTGTGAGCTTACCGCTATCTCTTTCACGTCTTGGATTTTATTTTTTGAATATTCTATAGTCGTCCCACGAGTGGGGTTGGAAAAAGGTCCACTCAGGTAGAGCCGCCTTATCCGGGCAAGCCTAATACGACTGGAGGTCGGCAGGAACCCAGAAGTTGGTTGCTCGTGACCGGACTCTGTCTCCGGCCATGCATTCCCTCGGCGCGCAGCATACCTTAGGATTAAGAGTTTTTTTTATAGAGGTTTTCTCCTTTCGGGCCAGACAATTAAGCCAAGCCCCCCGTTCTCCTTCGGCTGTAACGTACTGTCACTACGCCTTGTGATGTTTGTTGAAACAGCTTTGGAGTTTCCGGTATTAAGAGACGGATGACGCTCGTCCATCCCCAGCTCGGGAACCCCGGCTTTGCCAAACCCGTGTATACCAGACCCCCCAAGGATCATCGAGACGCGCAAGTCCCCTTTTAACGACAAGGTGATGCACCACGAGGGGGCCGATTTGTCCTGACCTAAAGTCACCTCCGTAAAGATTAAAGCGCACTCAGCTGTGTATCGGTGTAACCGAGAGGACTATGGGTCAGTTTGATGAGTAGTAAGTTTAAACGTAAATCTGACAGTGGAAAAAAACTCAGTGTTAAACTCAGGTTTTACTTTGAATTAGAATCTTTAATAAAATCTTTCATTTTAAAAGAAAGTTTCATTGCTTTGGAGGATCTTTCTCAATCTTAATATCCGTCCCTGAATCATTCATTGAATATCCTGACGGTGATTTCGTCAAAGAATTCTCCAAATCCCTCAGAAAATTCGCCCGAGAACGTTAGTTAATTTGCCTCATCCTATGGGAGTGTCGCGTAGGCACGTTTGACACAAAACTATAAATTTCTTGGTCTTAAAACTATAATTAAAAGTTGGTAAAAAGATAGATCATGACATAATTTCGGTGACAGCGGTGGGATTCGAGAGGTATTAAATCGTAAAAGGAGGGTGAAGTTCGAAGAATAAAAATAAGAGGTAGTTAAAACTAACGACATAGGAATGCAACATACCTCAACGAGGTCGGCGATGGACATGCAAACGGAACAAGTACACCAACATCAGGTCCACCACGCGCAACAAGAAATTCTGGCCGGCCTGGAGAAATCCTACAAGGAAATAAGAAGTAAACGCAGGGAGATTGCGAAGTGAGAATTTGAATCAAGGGATTAAGGTAAATCAAGAAATAAACGTTATGGAAAGAAAAAGAAAAGTCGAAGTACGGGAAACGTGTAAAAAGGGAATAGAAAATTTAAATTCTCGTAGCGTTGTAATACATCTGATACAGGAAGGCTACGCGCCGATAGTCAAAATAAACAGTGAAGATCTTAGGACTCCTTCAACGTTTATAGTAGACAGTGGGTCAAGGTCCAATTTGATTAAAGAGTGCGCGATAGGTACTCATATTACCATAAATAGGGACGAAATATTAAAGCTCAGTGGTATAACTGCACATCAAGTTACCATCTTAGGGCTGGTCCAGATAAGCATTTTATGATGCGAAACGCCTTTCCACATAGTACCTGATGATTTTCAAATCCCGCAAGCTGGAATATTAGGATCCGACTTTTTGGTAGAGCATCGCACGATCATTAATTACGGCGACAATAAGTTGAAATGTGCCGAGAAAATTTTTCATTTTGAATTAAGTGATAAGAAAACGGTACACGAGACGTAAATTCCCGGAAATGTTATTAAGATAAAGCTAGAAAACTGCAAAGAGGTTATACAGTGTTTAAGAATTAAAAACGAAAATTTTGACGGGAAAATGTTAATAAAAAATAATGAAAACGATAAAGCCTTTTCAATAGTTAGAAGTATCAAAGAACGTGATGCGAAAAGTGTGGCTTATGATTTAAATCGACACGAAATTGATGCAAAAAATTAAGGTAAAAATGAAAATTAAAACGCGAATGATAAAAAACACTAGTTTTTAATGTTAAAAGATAATTATGAATTAAAAGATGTAAAGAAAACTGGAGAACGCACCGCGGAAGTAAGGGATTTGTTAAGACTGCATCATTGCAATCGGGAGAAAATTAGTTCCGTGATTAATTTAATGTTCGGAAATGCCGACAAAACTCATTTGTTGCCGAAAGAGTAGCGGTTAAGGATGAATGAAACTAAAACCATAGAGTTCTTGGAAAATGAGGTACATCCTATTATTATTAGAAACGACGCAGATGGGAAAGGTCGGTATTGACCTTACCTCGACGGTTTACAAGAACAACCTCCTGTACTATCACACGAATCTATCGTGCATAAAGAACTGGAAATAATTAGAAAATATGTAATATAAATATATAATATATTTATAAAATATAAATATACGTCCTCCAGAACGCGATCACATTTTATCGGAATTGCAACCTGGTACACACCAAGCATTGCATAATAAGAAACCGTGATGCTTTGCATTCATATATAATCGTACATAACAACAGACTGCGAGAAAATACGGGTTTATCAAAATCGCCAAAAAAGCCAAACCGCGCTCCAAAAGATCGCTGAGTATCGCATAATTTTTTTTTATTCCGAACATACAAATAAATTACCTTCGGAAAAAATATATGCATACAAAAAGGCGATAAGCAGGGTAAATAGAAAAAAAGAGTGATAAAATGGCGAAAAATCATTTAGCGACAGTGACATTAATAAGAGAAAAAAAATGAGAATCTTTGAGCGACTAAGTTCTTGTACGATTGAAACGCGAACGTTAAAAAATGTCAAACTAGGTGATCAAGTTTTCTACCTTAACCCTTTCGCTTCGGCAGTCCGGTTCGCCAAAGTGTCGTCACCGTACGGAAGCACGCGCCAGAAATGCGCAGAGTGCGTGAAATGGTCGCCGTGTCGATGCCGGATATATCCGGTGCTCGTACGCACAGGTCGCCGTGTGTATGCCGGATATATCCGGCGCTCGTACACACAAGTCGCCGCACGGATGCCGGATGTATCCAGCGCTCGAAGCGAAAGGGTTAAATAACCCATGAAAGGAATATTTGATAACTGGTATGCGGAGTCATTTCAGATTTTAGACGTGTTACTAAATAACGGTAACATCAAATTATACGTAAAGACAAACTCCGTATAGTACATCCCAACAACTTAAAATTTGCACACATCCGACCATCACATCCTAGCTAATATATATAATAATCGGAGAGTGATGTGGTCTATACGAGTATTGAAAAATTCAATGCATATGTGTATATACGTATATGTATAATATTTTTTTTCAATAATGCAACCACGTCGCCCACATTACATTAAATAGATATGTACGTAATGTAACCATGCATCGGCGCACCATTTGTATGTGCAATAGAATAATAATCATCACAACTGCATTTTATCAAACTTTTCGTTACGACTAGCCAAGGGTTTATAGAATGCTGCCCACCTACGAACATCATCACCATATCACCGATCGATGTCAGTGAAGACGAAATCCCACTGAACAAGCCGCAGGTTGGACCCGCATACATGCAACTTTTTCAACATACACGATGCTGGGGGAACTCAGTTATGCTTGAGAAGACCATCTATTATTACGGAATGTTTTTCGGCGTATCCGCCATAACCAGCGGACATCTGTGACTTCGACGGGGAGCCTGTCCACCGATTGAAGACACACAGATGACAAGTACTCTCACCCTTGCAGCATCTGGGACAACGAGGCAGTGCAGAAGCGTGTTGCAGCAAGGCTTCAACCTCGAACAGCAAGTACTAAAGAATACCCTGACCGTTGTTACCTAATCACCGAATGGGTTCGTATACCACTTGATGATGGGTCTCGGTTGCATGGTGATCATTGCTGAGGGGATAGTATGCATAATTAAATGTGTACCGGTTCATCACGTATCCGAGAGCTGCACACGGTTACTAGTATCTGTAGGAAATACATTGTATTTTCTATATCCAAGAACGCATATTTTGTTCTGAACTGGAACACTATCTTCATACAATGAAATAATTCCAGCATGTTTTTGCTTAACAAAGAGCGGTTTCGATTGGCACCTATACTGGAGAAAGCTGTGCCGCCTGGAATCAAAGGACCGATGAAACAGCCCACCCAGAAAAACACAAATCCGGCCTCACTGGCGACCAGTGGTATCTACGACAAGACCGACCTGGATAAAGTGCAAGAACATAAAATGCTAAAATGGGGGGAAGGTCCGCGAAGATATTAACCCTTCATCAACATCACGTATTCTGAGAACCCCAAAACAAAACCAAAATCTAAAATGCATGGGATAGATGCACGTACAGAATCAGGTCATGCTGTCGTAATTGTTTTTCTTTAGAAAGGGGTAGAACTCTAGCGATATATAACGGGGCACTTTTGGCTACGGCACACAGTTAGATTATCAATATACGAGTTTGTACCACGGTTTGTGACGGTCTCTCAACCTCCCTGTTAAAACGTTTCATACTAGTAAGATTCAGACATTCATAATCATTTTTTCTAAAAGAGCTTTTCTTCATTTAATAGTGGACATCCCGATATCTTTAGACTACCTGAGGCACACTCGGCTGCATATCGGTGTAACCGAGAGGACCAAGGGTCAATTTGATGAGAAGTAAATTCAAACGTAAATCTCGCAGTAGACAAAAGCTCAGTGTTAAAAGCTTTTACTTCGAATTAGAATTTTCAATAAAATCTTTTATTTTAAAAGAAGTTTTCACTGCTCTTGAGGATCTTTTTCAACCTCCTATATCCGTTCTTAAATCATTCATTGAACATCCTTATGGTGATTTTATCAAAGAATTCACCGAATCCCTCAGAAAGTTCGCCCGAGATCGTTAGTTAATTTGCCTCATCCTAGGCGAGTGTCGCGTGAACACGCTTGACCAAAAACTATAAATTTCTTGTTCTTAAAATTATAATTACAAGTCAGTAAAAACGATAGATTGTGACACTAGTACAATGAAAAGTAATTTCCTATATTACGCTATAATGTGTCCAAAAGTTCTCAGTAGCCGCGGAGTCAGCTCTTTTCCATCACTGAAAAGGAGAAGGTATGAGAGACCGTAAGCCTTCTCAGAGTTAGTTGAAAATTGTCGGTAAAACTCAAAACCAGCAGATGTAAACATAAATGTCGTAGGTCAGTAGGACAATGATAATAACATTAGAATTCGATCTTGTTATAGCAAACACCGAACCATTTCTGTTTATTCCAAATGGCTTGAATATCACGCACTGAGCATCCGAAGCGTTTTTGCACACGAGAATTAAACCCTTAAGCCTTGACACAACAAAGTGGCGAAAATATTTAGAAAAATAAAAACCAATGACCTTGGCAGTTGGCACCAAAAACTAATTATAAAAAAAATTCGGATCTCAGGATTGCCAATCGATTAGTGTCATCAGACGTTTATTCGTTGACACACTCCCTTTCATCGAGCATTCAGAACAATCAATATGTTTATAAATCTATTGGTGTATTGGCGGCAAAAGAAAGACACTTAAATATCCGCTAAAAACGAACTCCTAACCTTTCTTACTCAAGACTTTCTAACGATACATTCAATGTGATTTTACTGAACAGTTTATTCGCACACCTATCATTTTAATTCTCCATCTAGTCTTTTTGGAGAAAAATGTAGTTAATTAGAATCGACATTATTGTGTGGAATGATACATTTTTAGGGACTAGTGTGCAGCCCAACAAATTAAGTGTTCATAATGTTGATAATTTAAATTGAAATAGATAAATGTAAGTTTGGAAATGAAGGTGGTGAGTGTACCGGAGATAAAGGAAAAAAGCCATAGAAAAATATCGGACACTAGGATAACTGCTTAGAAATTGAGCAGTCGTCCAGTAAACGACAAGTCGTGGGTGCGATTCCCCCTCTATTATGCCAGTGCTTGATTTTTTCTATGCCTTTCTTCCTTTGCCCCCGGTATACTCACCACCTTTATATCTTAATATTCATTCATCTGTTTTAATTTTAACCAGTTAAGTGCGTTCGACGTGTATATACGCCGAACCAAATCTCTACTGTGGTGCGTTTTACGCGTATACTCGTCATGGAAAATAAAAAATTACCATTTACTGTAAAAACTCAAAATCTCAATGAAATGTAATAAGAATATTATTTGGTGGTATGTTCTCTTTATATTACCAATACAACAGCTGTATATTTTATATGGAGGGGGGTTCGCATTTCAAAAACCAATTACATACGTAACTCGTTTGCTCAAAAAGTGGATAACGTAAGGAATCAAGATTTTGGTGTACGACCTGTGAAGTCGCAACTTTTGTGGTACCGTGCTTTGAAACATATCACACATAAATGGATTGAAATTTTTTAAACCATTTTCTCATTTTTCTTATTTATTCTTGTTATCTCCCACTTTTCTTGTTTATTTATTTTATTATTTTTTGATAATTTTCAAGCTTTTAGTAAGAATGACGTATTCAGAAACAAATTGCTAGTTTTTTTGACGAATAAAAATATAATCTTTCCTCGTTTTTCGTAAAATGTATAACAGGACCACTTGCTCAGCGTTCGACGTATATACACGTCCTTGCTTGTTTTTAATTTCGCACCCTGTGGGGATCTTTTGAAACTAGATTCTACAGTTAACTGGTTAATTAGTATTTGTATTATGGACTATGAATTAGTAAATGTATTATGAAATTTTAATTTAATTAGTAATTAGTATTATGAACTGTTCAAGACGGGGGCGCCGTAAAATAAAATACGATCGGTCACGGTACTTTCAAAGCGTTCGATTAACGCTACGACAAGCCTCGGGTGGCGAGGAGGGATGCTCCAAAAATCCCTTCTACCACGAGGGCTCCAAATCACTCACAAATGCGGAAAATCCGACTCAAAAATGTGCTTTCGTGCCGCTACCAAGAACTCTCCAAACGGAACTGTTTGCCAGTGCACAGGCCCGAAGCAAACCGCCGTGTCCGGTGAACCGGCGAATCGGGAGCACCGGTCAGTAGCTCCGTGCGGTATACGGGTCATCAATCCCTGATCCCGTCGCGGGCCTACGATTCGGTGGTCGTCCGGTAGTCCAGCTGCGGGGACCAATACCTGCTTGGCGCTGCTACCGCCAATACCTGCTTGACGCCGCAAGTTGTGACGATCGCCTAGTAGCGACCGCACCCCGGGCGCCAACCGAGGGGGCCGACAACAAATCCTAAACATGAATCTTTAATTTATTGAGCCATGCACTAGTAGTTAAAAATGTATTATTCTACACAAAAATGTTGATTCTGATCTACTGAATTCTTTTCTACAAAAACCAGATGGAGAATTAAAATGATACGTGTGCGAATAGACTGCTTAGTAAGATTGAATGTATCGACAGATTTAAATATTTCGAAAAGCAGCAAACCATTAAAATTCGGGCTTTAGATAAATATATGAAATGGAAGTGCTTTATTATAGGTGAAGGGACACAAAAGAACCTTATCGTCTCTGCACTTTTAACATCTAAATTTTTCAACATACGCGATTTGAATTTTTAATAAGTTCAAAATCAGGTTGTAGATTTAGCTAAGCAAGCTTGTATATATTTGTAGATTAGACCATGTTACTATTGGATTTAATTGTCAAATATTTCGGTCAGAAATCTTTTTCTATAATTGCCTTTCTATTAGGTGAGTGCAAAAGTTTGTGCGGAGTTTCTCATAACTCCATCTATTGATACTTCGCACGAACTTTTGCAAACACCCAATATAATTGCTCTGTCTAATATTTTTATCCCGTTAAAGTCAACATTATTTATTTAAACTGTGGCCTGCTATAATTCCTAATTTAATTGTACATTTTATTCCGCGCTATCAAATAAGCGGGATTATACACGTGCATCCAGCATTATTTACTTTTTCTTTTAAAGTCTTTACAACGCTTCCAAACCGTTTTGAGCAATTGATGGCTATAGGGCCTTTACAAGAGATTTTTAGACACACGTGCAACATTGACAAAAGCCAGACATTGGTCTGGTTATACTTTTGAGAAATGATCGAGGTACAAACAAGTAGACTTAATTTGTAGCAAAGTGCTTTTTTTGATGAGGGTTTCTTAAGTCTGCATATACAAATAGTACAAACCATTTTATGGCTAGAATGCACTCAGGTCAGTAAGAGCCATGTGGAATTTCTCTTGGTAGAGCCCAGGCACACCCTTAGTCCCTAGAGTACAATTTCGAGGAGGAGCATCTCCACTTCCACATTAATTGATCAATCGGCACCGATCGGCAGTATTCTAACTCCGTTCGAGACCATACCGAGTTCAAAAATAGTCTTTTAGATCAGAGTACGAATGATTTCCACCCAACTTACATACACCCTCAGCAGAGGCACACTCACAACAGAGAGCCACACACCGTACAGATAGAGGTACGCATTTAACGCACAAAACTTATCAGAGTTGATGACAACATAGTTAGACACAGACTCTTAACAGATACACACTATTCGCTTGTAACGACACAACCACTCACAATGTTGTTCATTAAATTACTTAAAACTAATACAGTGTAAGTAGCTCTTCCCTAAGATCCTTAACGCACAAGTGTGTAACTATTCTCACAACGAGGGTATGATCAGCCTTATGACACGAATCGCGAATAGAGTACGTGTCACGCCGTTGCGTCATGCTACCGGAGAGAAGAAGATCGTTTATGATCCTTCGAGCCGAGTTGATACAAAATTGTTCAGGGTCCTTCGAGCCGGATCCGACGGTGTATGACAAAACACATTTATTAATCACGATTCTTCTGTATTCCATAAACTTAGTAAGAACTTGCCTGCGGATTTGTTCAGTGTCTTAACAATTACGATCAGTAACAACAATTTTATATGGGGTTTAGTTTCCCTTCCTCTCCTTATATAATGGAATCCAATCTATTTCCAAATTGGAATGCGTATTTAAAATTGAAAGGTGTCGAACAAGTTTAGAGCTTTCGAGTGAAGATCGGTACATAGTGCGACAAGTACCGTTTTCCCGTAACGGTAATCGAGAGATTACCCATGTGACGAGCACCACTCCGAAGCAAAAAGAAAAGGGAGATCTGGAATTAAACTAACGTTATAATTATTAACACCTAACGATTATTTATTTATCCCCGAATTCCTGAACATTTGTACGATAAGGGCTCGGACGCATTGAGTCGTGAATGTTCAGCGAGAAGAGGTAACCTGAGGATGGAATTGCTGGGATTAAGAAGCAATGCGTTTGGGACGTGCGTCAATCACTTTTGTTCGCTTAACGCGTTAAACGCCACGCCGATTATACGGCGAAATCATTAGCCTCAACCCACTGGAGTGTCGAGCAAACACCTCTGACCCAAAAAAGCTAAGATCCTTCTATTACTGAATAAAATAAATCTGATAACTACGAAAAATCGTGACACCCAATAATAGAGACGTGTCAGAATTTGTCGCATCGGCGATATCCGCCGATTCCCCGGAATGCATAGCACGCGATCCCCATGAACGCATTGCACGCCATCTCCCAGAACGCGAAGTACGCGATCCCCCGGAACGCATAGCACGCGGTCGACCGAAACGCGTGGCACGCGATCCCCTTGAATGCTTAGCGCGTGATTCTCCGGAGCACTTAACACTCCATCGCCCTGAACAAGTGGAATGAGATACACCGGCACGCTTGGCAAGCGATCTTCCGGAACGCGTAGCAAGCAATACTCATGAATGCTTAGCCCGCAATCCCCCGGAACGGGTCGCAAGCAATCTCCCGGACTGATGGCACGGGATACTTAGGAACGCGAAGCAGCCGATCCTTCGTATCGCGTCCAGGTCTCCCAGAACGTGTAGCGTGCGACCCCCCGAAACGCATTGTACGTTATCTTCCGGAACGCGTAACAACCAATGCTCCGGACTGGCGTAGCTGTTTAACAGGTGCCTCCGTTCCGGTCTATTCCCCCCATATGGAGGCGGATCAGATTGGTCCTCATAAAGAAGGTGGGTCGGCACGCTGTGTCTTCCTCAGCGTACCGCCCGATCTGTCTGCTCGACGAGGTGGAAAAACTATTTGAACGAATCATCGCTCCCCGCCTCGTCGGGCATCTGTTCGGGGTAGGTTTGGATCTGGCCGAAAGCCAGTTTGGCTTCCGAGTGGGCCAACGCTCCACCGTGGACGTGGTAACGAATGTGAGGGCCCACTCGGACTCGGCTGTCCTCCGGGGCGTTGTGGCGTTGGCGATATCTTTAGATATCGTCAACACATTTATCGCTTTGCCTTAGGCATCATTCTGGGGGATTTTCGGCATCATTGCGTACTGAAGTAAGTGCAGGGTGCGATCGGGTCCTATTTATCGTGGCAGTGTTCCCCATCCCGTTATAGACGCAAGTGGTGGGTCGTAAGGTGAAGAGGACGCAACGTCGGCAAACGGTAGCTACCACTGCAGCCCCGGTTACCCAGTTGCCGATCGCGGAAGCCAGGAAAGATGGGGGTAATAGCAGCGCCCGACGAAGGCCGAAGGCTGGCCTGGCGCGGCTGCCAAAAATGGCGGCCGTGACGCTAACAGTGTAAAGGTCCCATGAGAGGGACCTTACGTATGCGCAGGCGATGTCCACCGCGAGATCTAAAATATATCTGGCGGATCTGGACATCGCTGCCATACGCCCCAGACGGACGGCAACCGGAGGTCTGCTTCTGCAAATCCCTGCCCCGGAGAATGGACCGAAGGCGGCCGCTCTGGCCGCAAAGATGGCGGAAGCCCTGAAGGAAACAGGGGCGAAGGTCGTCCCGCCCTCTAAAAAAGCGGAGATGCGCTTAAGGGGGCTGGATGACTCCATCTCGTCTCGTGATATGGCGCGGGCCATTGCCGCGGCGGACAGGTCCCTGGAGGAGGAGATAAAGACCGGGGAAATCCGGACTTTCTCCCTCTCTGATCTTGGCTCGATATAGGCCCAATGCCCATTAATGGCGGCGAGGAGGATCGCCGCGGTCGGCTGCGTGTTGGTCGGCTGGTTTTCCGCGGCGGCTCTGGACGTTGGGGGCTCTGGAGGTAATGGCTTGAGTCTTCTTCCGGGGCCCCTTTCATTGCACCAATAGCCTGCTAGGGACAGCACGGTGGAGGTTTTTAGTGGGTAAGAATCCCATACTACCCGGCCCGGGAGCCTGTCCGAGACAGGACCGCGGGTACCACCTCTCCCCCCCTCTCGGGGAGAGCGCGTCTCCCGTCCGGCCCTGCGGGGCGAATCGGGCAGGGTGCCTTTTGAAGGTTTTCCCCACCTCAAAAAAAAAGAATGTAATGACCAAAGCTCCTATGGCGAGTAAGTACCTGCGTTGCCCGGAAAGACAACCCGTCCCATCCTCGGTTGACCCAGCGGTCAAGGATGGGGGCGAAAGCACCGACAGTAAGCTGCCCCGGAGTTCTCGGGGTGCGTAGCATCACCTTCCACTCCGCGATGCTACGTTGTCGGTGCTGGAGTCTCCTCTGAGCACGGCGAGCCGCTCTTATGACGATGGGCCTCTCTTGGGGATCTTGCGTATCGCGGAACGCTCTGGCGTGTTCTGCTGCGACAGTTTCCAGAGGGGGGTGACGCGCAATCACCGCTGCTGCTGCATCCGACATGGTCGAATACGCCCTCGTGACTCTCGCAGCAATCGGGCGATACGCGGCCGCCATCCGCGCACGCCCACGTCGATCCGCCGCGAGAGTATCCACCCATACCGGCGCTCCGTAGAGGGCCACTGACCGGACCGTATTCGCATACAACCGGCGCACCTTGGTACTGGGGTCGCCCAAATTGGGGAGGAGACGCCCTAACGCGGCCGCTTTCACCCCAATCCGACGGGCGACACCCTCAAGGTGGCTCCAGAACGTCGATCAGTCGTCGATGATCAGTCCGAGATAGCGCATCTCGGACTTGATCACGACGCGAGCTGTACCCACAAGTTGGGACTGGTTGACAGGTGGCGGCCAGTTATTTTCATCGTGAAAGTAAACCACCTCAGTTTTCTGGACCACCACTGGCTTCATTGCCTGGCCATTGAGGAGAAAATCTCTATAAAAAACCCTGAATCAGGAGGTATGATGCGCGCCGAGGTGATGCATGGTCGGAGAGTGAGTCCGGTCACGAGCGAGCTACAACTTTTGGATTCCTGCCGACCCCCAGTCGTACTAGGCTTACCTGGGTAAGGCAGCTCTACCCAGGCGGACCATCATTCCGATCATTTTCGCGGGAACAAGAATGGAATATATGATTAAAAATAAAAAGGTGAACAAGGACGTAGACGGCGGAGATGACGAGGAGGCGAAAACTTCGGAGCAGGAAACCGCCCGAAGCAATATGTGGCTTTCCAAGCATGTAGCGCAAGAAGAATGTTGTATGAAGATTGTAGTGACACTGATCACAGCACTATGAAGGGGATCGTCGAGTGCCGGCACCCAATTACAAGAGAGGATGTTACTCTCAGTGAGCCGACAGTTTGGCTTATGGGGGTTGCGTCTTTAAATGCCAGGTCCGCCTTAGCAGGGTCCAAATCGACTAAAACGTGCCGATGTGGATCGCCAGAAAGCGTTGTCTCTCTTGCGGACACCTTTACTGCAGTCTACGCGTCTCCTACTCCGATGAATCGGATGCGTTGTTCATATCAGCGGCTTCGAGAGGTCAGTCGTCCTCACGGGGATGGAAGAGGTGGATCGTCCCTGCGGATACCTCTCAAGAAGCACTTCCTACCGAGACCGCCGTGCAGGCAGGGATGGCACTACTTGCCCTGGTGAACATTAATTACTCGCGCGGGGCGCAAGGACCTAATAGTCCATACCCTCTGCGAGTTGAACATTGTACTGGCTATCGTCGTTAAGCCTTATCGCGTCCTGGAGCAGCCAGACTGGGTGAGGTACGCGAGCGGCCTCATGGCGATCGGCAGGTTACGCACGCCGCGCGCTCTGCCCCTAACGCTGACTGAGCGCGGGGCGGGCTACGCTGTGGTACAGTGCGGAAACATTACGGTGGTCGGATGTTACATCTCGTCCAACTGCGGTCTCGAAGCATTAGAGATGTACCTCAGCAAGGTCGGGCAATGCGTTGCCCGATTAGCTCCTCGTTCGATACTCGTCATGGAAGACTTTAAAGCCCACGCCACGGCGTGGGGGTCTCCGAGGGACAACGAGCGAGGGCGGGTATTGCTCGACTGGGCGGCAGAAGTGGAGCTCCGTCTGCTGAACCGGGGCTCCACACCGACGTGCTTAAGGTGGAACGGGCAGTCCATCATCGATTTGACGTAAGCAGCCGCTGCCGGCGTACGTCGCGTGTCGGGCTGGCGAGTGGTGGCCGAGATGGATTCGCTCTCGGACGATGTCTACGTTCTGATGGACGTGGCCACCAGTCGTCAGGTAAACCAGACTTAACACGGCCGCTCGGAGAGTAACGCACCACCGCAATGTTCGCTTAAGCGACTAGAAGAGGACGTGCTGATGGCGGCGGCCTACGCCGTGGTCTGGCCGGAGCGTAATCGGGCCGAGCATCTGGACGCAATTTCGGCCGTATGTGACTTTGTCTTGCCTCGGGCTAGACTTGGCCCACAGCTCGCGGTGTGTTTTTCGTGGGTCTCCGAGCCGTACAAGGGCTTCCGTGAGACACGGAAAGCCCTCAGGCGGCCCTCAGAGCGACCAAAACCCTGGCTTGGTAAGAACTCTTCAGGACTCTGGACAAGGACCTATGGGGGCGCCCTTGCCGAATAGTAATGAGTAAGATTCGTGCATGGACTCCGATAATGGAGTCCCTTAACCCTCAACTCCTTCAGGGGTTTGTCTCGGCACTCGTCCCCGACTCTCCGGGGAGAGTGTCCCGTCGGCCACCACCTGATACTCTGCCAGATCCCACTATCTGGTCCGACGAGCTGGAGGTCACGAGAGAGGAGCTGTCGAGGTCTTTTAAGTACCTCGGGGCCCGGCAAACAACGCCGGGTTCCGGTGGCATCCCTGGACGTGCTTGGGTCTTGACGCTAGGCTACCTCGGGGCCAAACTAGCGGAGCTATTTAATGACTGCCTCTAGTCTGGCCAGTTCTCTTCAGTGTGGAGGCGGAGCCGTCTTGTCCTTGTTAGAATGGAGGACAGGCCTGCTGAGTCTCCCTCGGCCAACCGGTCGATCTGTCTTTTCGACAACGTGGGAAAGCTGTGCATCATAGTTTCCTGCCTCATTGGGCACCTGTCCGCGGTGGGTCTCGATTTGCTCAACAGCCAGTTCGGCTTCAGAGTGGGTCGCTCGATTGTCGAAGTGGTCTTGTGTGTGAGGGCCCACTCTGACACGGCCGTTTCTCGGGGCGAGGTGGCGTTGGCCATATTACTAGATATCGTCAACGCTTTCGACACCCTCCCCTGGGAGACCATCCTGGAGGGGCTCCAATATTATCAGGTGCCAACCTACCTCCAGGATGTGGTCGGGGACTATCTATCGGAAAGGTGAGTAAAATACCCGCACAGGTCAGGCACGCTAGTCGTGCGTGAGTCTCGGTGTGGTATTCCACAGGGGTCTGTCCTGAGGCCGATTTTGTGGGACATCGGATACGATGAAGTCTTGCGGGCCGGCCTTCCCCCCGGTGTTTGCGTGACGTGCTATGCGGATGACACGTTCGTATTGGTCATCTAGGAGGGCTTCAGGCGGATGCTCCATCTCGCCGAATGCGGGGTGGCCTGTGTCGTCCGGAAAATAGAAGAGTTGGGACTTCGCGTGCCTCTCCACATAGCAGAGGCGTTGTGGTTCTACTACCCCTGCCGCCGTGGGGAGACACCTATGTCCTGGCTCGAGGTACGTCAGACCTTCGTCGAGGTGGGTTCTGATATAAATTGCCTGGGGCTCATTATAGACGGCGAGTGGTGGTTTGCGGCCCACTTCGATTGTTTGGTCTCCCGAGCGGAACGGATGGCTGGCCGGCTCTGCCGCCTTCTTCTGAACCTTGGGGGGGGGGGGGGCGAGGAGGAGGTTCACCGCCTTTATACCGGGGTCGTGAGGTCCGTGGTCCTGTACGGGGCTCCAGTGTAGTCGCGCGACCTGATGGTCAGCCAACACATTCGGAACCGTCTGCGCTGCATTGAACGGGTGGCCATCAGGGTTGCTCGGGCGTACCGCTCGACCTCCTACGCGGCGGCGATGATTCTGGCGAGGCAGATCCCCATGGAACTCCTGGCGGAGGAGACGAGGGGGAGATATTCCCACTCCTCGTCCTTCCGTCGGGCCGAGGATGTCCCGCCGGAACCGGCGATTGATAAGGCGACTGTCAGGTGTCAAGCCCTGGAACGCGCTGTATCGGAGTGGCAAAGGCGCCTCTGCAAACCCGCCAATACGTAGCAGCATGCTGCCGCGGCACCCTTCTCAGTCTCGAGAAGAGTTTGGGGACAGCTGACCTACCGGATGACGCAGGTGTCCTCCGGGCATAGATGCTTCTAAGAGTACCTCAGTCAGATTAGGAAAGAATGCACGGACGCGGGACACGGTGCAGCACACGCTGGAGATTGCCCAACGTGGACACGCGAGCGTAGTTTCATGCGTGAAGAAGTAAGATAGGATTTATCGCTGCCAACCATCGTCCGCGCGATGCTGAACAACGAGAGTTCCTGGCGCGTTGTGGTCTCCTTTTGTGAGCATGTATTGCTGCAGAAGGAGGTTGCGGGGAGGATTCGGGGTGCAAATGTCCCCTGTCACCCCTGTCCGATTGAATTAGCTAAATTAGTGCCACTGAAGGAGAGCTCATCAGCACGATGAGCCAACCATTGCACCAGTGGTACTGCTGGGGGTTGTAGGCTCCTCGAGTGGGGGCTTGGGTTGCCATTGCACGCAAATCTCCTGGCGGAGGGGGGGCGTTCCGTGGCGGCCGCGCAACGCTGACAAATTTGTCGTGATTTTTTCACTAAGTGGTCATTAGGATTTTTCCAAGTATGGGCACCTCTAAAGGGATGAAGCACGGAGGAAAAACAAGATGTGTTAATTGTAATTCCCTGTGCCACCCCCTCCCCCTCGCCCACAAATACGCACGGGATAGCCGCCGTGGAGTTTTTAGCCAGTAAAAATCTGACACACTACCGGCTCTCCCCCCAGGGAGCCGGGAGTCTATGAAGATTTTTCCTACGTAAAAAAAACACGTGCCTTAGGAACGCGGATCACGCGATCCCCTAGAACGCAATGCACGCGATTCCCCGGAACGCGGAGCCCGAGATTCTCCGGAACACGGAGCCCGTGATCCCCCGGAACGCGGTGCACGCGATCCCCCGGAACGCGGAGCATGCGATCCCCGGGAACGCGGTGCACGCTATCCCCTGGAACGCGTTGCACGCTATCCATCGGAACGCGGTGCACGCTATCCCCCAGAACGCGGTGCACGCTATCCACCGGAACGTGGTGCACGCGATCCCACGGAACGCGGAGCACGCAATCCCCCTGAACGCGGAGCACGCGATCCCCCGGAACGCGGTGCACGCTATCCCCCGGAACGCGGTGCACGCGATCCCACGGAACGCGGTGCACGCTATCCTCTGGAACGCGGTGCACGTTATCGCCCGGAACGCGGAGCACGCAATCCCCCTGAACGCGGAGCACGCGATCCCCCTGAACGCGGAGCACGCGATCCCCCGGAACGCGGAGCACGCGATACCCCGGAACGCGGAGCACGCGATCCCACGGAACGCTGTGCACGCTATCCCCCGGAACGCGGAGCCCGAGATCCCCCGGAACGCGGAGCACGCGATCCCCCGGAACGCGGTGCACGCTATCCCCCGGAACGCGGTGCACGCTATCCCCCGGAACGCGGTGCACGCTATCCCCCGGAACGCGGTGCACGCTATCCCCTGGAACTCGGTGCACGCGATCCCCCGGATCGAGGTGCACGCGATACCCCGGAACGCGGAGCACGCGATCCCCGGTAACGTGGTGCACGCGATCCCCCGGAACGCGGAGCACGCTATCCCCCGGAACGCGGTGCACGCTATCCTCCGGAATGCGGTGCACGTTATCGTCCGGAACGCGGAGCACGCGATCCCCTGGAACGTGGTGCAGGCGATCCCACGGAACGCGGAGCACGCGATCCCCCGGAACGCAGAGCACGCGATCCCCCGGAACGCGGTGCACGCTATCCCACGGAACGCGGTGCACGCTATCCCCGGGAACGTGGTGCACGCGATCCCACGGAACGCGGAGCACGCGATTCCCCGGAACGCGGAGCACGCGATCCCCCGGAACGCGGAGCACGCGATCTCCGGGAACGCGGTGCACGCGATCCCCCGGAACGGGGCGCACGCGATCCCACGGAACGCGGAGCACGCTATCCCCCGGAACGCGGAGCACGGGATCCCCGGGAACGTGGTGCACGCAATCCCACGGAACGCGGAGCACGCGATTCCCCGGAACGCGAAGCACGCTATCCCCGGGAACGCGGTGCTCGCGATCCCCTAAAACGCGGTGCACGCTATCCCCCGGATCGCGGTGCACGCGACCGCACGGAACGCGGAGCACGCGATCCCCCGGAACGCGGAGCACGCGATCCCCCGGAACGCGGAGCACGCGATCCCCCGTATCGCGGAGCACGCGATCCCCCGGAACGCGGAGCACGCGATCCCCCGGAACGCGAAGCACGCGATCCCCCGGAACGCGGAGCACGCGATCCCCGGGAACGCGGAGCACGCGTTCCCCTGGAACGCGGAGCACGCGATCCCCTGGAACGCGGAGCACGCCATCCCCGGGAACGCGGTGTACGCGATCCCCCGGAACGCGGAGTACGCCATCCCCGGGAACGTGGTGCACGCGATCCCACGGAACGCGGAGCACGCGATTCCCCGGAACGCGGAGCACGCAATCCCCCGGATCGCGGTGCACGCGATCCCCCGGAACGCGGTGCACGCGATCCCCCGGAACGCTGTGCACGCGATCTCCAGGAACACGGTGCACGCGAACCCCAGGAACGCGGTGCACGTGATCCCTCGGAACGCAAGGCACGCGATCCACCGTAACGCGGAACACGTGATACCCTAGAACGCAATGCACGCGATTACCCGGAACACGGAGCACGCGATGACATAGAACGTGGAGCACGCGATCCCCGCAAACGTGGTGCACGCGATCCCACGGAACGCGGAGCCCGCGATCCCCCCGGCGGGGAAACATTAATAGCGCCAGCCGCGTATTGCTTACCTCCGCCAGACGCGTGCCTTCAAGGCCGAGAAGGAGCGACGCATCTCTAAACCAGGCGCGGTCGTGCCGCGGGCGTCGAAATTGTCATAGCGCCAGCCGCGTATTGCTTTCCTCAGGCAGACGCGCGCCTCGACGTCGGGCAAGTAGCGAAGCATCGTTAAGCCTGGCGCAGTTGTGCCGCGCGCGGGGAAACTTTAATAGCGCTAGCCGCGTATTGCTTACCTCCGCCAGACGCGTGCCTTGAAGGCCGAGAAGGAGCGACGCATCACTAAACCAGGCGCGGTCGTGCCGCGGGCGGGGAAATTGTCATAGCGCCAGCCGCGTATTGCTTTCCTCAGGCAGACGCGCGCCTCGACGTCGGGCAAGTAGCGAAGCATCGTTAAGCCTGGCGCAGTTGTGCCGCGGGCGCGGAAACATTAATAGTGG
>JBCFXI010001266.1:0-64127 GCA_038496175.1 Ampulex compressa
CTTCCTTCCATCCCTTCGGCCATTCACCCCCTTTCCATATCTCGTTAAAAAAAACCCCTTGCCCACTCTGTCCATCTTATTTCTCCGTACCTCCATACTTTATCCGGTAACCCCCCCCCCCCTCCCCTCGTCTTCTCATCTTTAACTTTTCCTAACACCGTCTTGAACTCCTCATTGATCTCGTCTTCTCCCCCCTCCCCCCTATTACCCTTTGCCCCACCCCGCTTTCCTAAAAAAACTCACCCCACGCCTCTAATTCTATTACCTCTTCCATCCATTTTTTCCCTTTTCCTTATTAATAACCTCCCTTCGTTCCTCGCCTCTCTGACCCTTCTTTCTCACACACAGTCCTTTAAATACACGTCTTTCTCTTCTTCTATTCACCCCGTTCTTTCCCTTTCCTTTTCCACTCCTTTAAGGTTTTCCTTGCCTCCTTTTTCTTTTCCCTGCACTCCGCGTCCCACCATCCCCATCTGATTCCCCCTTCTTTCGTACCCTTCCTACTTTCCCTTATCTTCCTCATTGCCTTCTTCACCCTTCGCTCTACCTCCTACCACTTCAGCCTCTCCCCTTCCTCCTCCTAATCTTCCTTCTCCATCACCTCCTCGTCCCATACCCCTTTCTCCATTCCTCTTCCCCTTTTACTTCAGCCACGTTCCATACTTCCCGTTTCCTTAACAACCGCTGTCAAGGGCAGGTGATCGGAATCAATCCTGTTTTCCACAGATAGGCTCTCCACCTCTTCTCTTGTCTCCTCGTTCACCACCATGTAATCTATCACAATCTTTCCATTCCCCCCTATGTATTTATATGTAGTCTCTTCTCTCACCGCCCCTCGTACAATCGTTCAATAGGCCCCAACCCCTTTCCCCATGTATTTAAGCATTTTCTCCTTTCCCCATTAATCACCTCGTCCTGCGACTTGCTTTCTCTCCCCACGTCTCTTCCCTTTCCCCCTCCGTCTGTTCCGTCCTCCTTCCTTCCTTTATCCTCGCGTTAAAATATCCTCCTATCAAGATCCTCTTCCTTTCCATACCCCCCCCCCCCTCTTCACCCCCATCGTCATCACCCCTTTTGTTCTGCCACTTTCATTCCCCTCCTCGGCCCATTTCGCCATCCATTCATATCCTTTAAACATCCTCCCTTTGACTACCTCTCAGCCTGTCTACTCTACACACGTTTTAGATATCCCCATTATCTTCCACTCCTTCAATCCCTCCCAAAATTCCCTATCCTTCTCTCTCATTCCCGTGACATTCCAAAAACCCACTTCCAATTCTCTTCCCTCTCCTCCTTTTTTACCGCCTTCACCATTCTGTCCCCCTTTCCTACCCGATCTCCCTTCTCTCCTCTATATCCCCTTCCTACCGCTGCTCTTACCTCGTTCTACCCTGCATATCCACCAGTTTTCCCCTCTTCTTCGCTCCACTTCCACCATTTCTCTCCCAACCTTATCCTTTCATTCTTCACCCAAGCCCTTACGCCGCTTTCTTTTCCTCCCTTCTCGCTAACTCTCTCAACCTTCATCTTTTGCTCCTTTTCGCCCATGTCAAGTCCTCTTCTATTTTTTCTTATGTCCCCCTTAGTCTTTTTTTGTTCTCCATTACCTCCTATTTTCGGTCTTCGTTCAATAGACTTATCACTAACATCTCCTTTCCACCCCCTCCCCCCGGTCTTCTTACCACCATTACCTTCGCGGCAATCACCTCCATTATCCTTTCTATCGCTTCCTTATTTTTTCCTCCCTTTACCTCTACTCTACTCGCCACTACATTTTTTCTCTTTTCTTCATTTTCCACTCTCTCCTCTCTTTTCTCCATCTCTCTCACCCTCCTCTCCTACTCCTTCTCCTCCGTCTCACTCTTTCTCCCTCCCCCTTCCTTTCTTTTTCCTCCCGCATTCATTTTTCGCTCCCTTTTTCCTTTTCTTCTAGTTTCCTTACCCTCTCCTGTAATACCCTTATTTCAGAACTTATTTTCCTTCTCCCCGTCCGTCTTTTATTCTTCCATCCAAGTCTTTCACCTTTCCCCTTCCTCCACCTGCTTTCTCCTTTCTCATTTCTTCATTGAGTTTTACCTCTCTTTTCCACTTTTCCCACCTCTCTGCCCCCACCCCCCTCCTCATCGCCGATCGAATCGTCCTGTTGCTCCTCGTAAACGCCATCTCCTCCCCTTCTCCACTGCTCGATAAATCCTCCTTTTTCTTTTTCCCGGTTTTCCTTGACAGACTTATCTTCTCTCACTCTGTCGCGCTTTCTTCTTTCCCGCTTACTTTTCTTCTCTACCTGGCCCGCTGCTTCATGATCCTAACGGCCTTAACCTGACTTTCTTTCTTCTTTTCCTAATGCACCCCACCTCCCTCTGTCTACTTTTCTCCCTACGCTTCTACTCTTCCTCCTTTCCAGCCTCTTACTCTGCCACTCACTTCTCTATACTTGGTCACTTCAAAAATCGCCTCTATATCGCCTCACTTTGCACTTCTATCCTTTCTCTACTGCGCCGGAAACGGAAGTCTGAAATTTATTGCAAACCTGTATATAATTACTGGTCCATAATACGAATGGTTAAATTGTCCGCACCAGCTTCCATTGCGTTGAGGACATTAATAAAGCAAGGGATTAATGCCATTTTGGCATAGTTTGAAGATACGATTTTTCATTTTATCATTTACAAATTATATTTTTTGATTGATTTTAAAGATACGTTTTTTAATTTCGCAATATTATATAATCATGTCTGCTTTCAGGGATGGTACATCGTCACGTACGCGTTAGGAATCTATCACCTCAATCTGTTTATAGCATTTCTCACCCCAAAAATTGACCCCGCGATGGACTTTGACGGTGAGTCGTTGCGATCTATACTTTTATTTTTTACTTTTAGAGTATTATCGCCGTACATGTACTATGGCGCTCTAGTGAGTTAGATAAGGTATTATAGATAAAGTATATTGTTGTACATGTGCGATGATATTACATTTTGTTTTATTTTTCACACTATTTTAATTTTTTTTTAATTTTTTTGTTGTAACACGTCCCGTACCGCATAAAGTGTATGCACCCTACGCCGAGTTTTCCATTCAAGCTATTTGGAATTTTTATACCATTTGCCTGACAGAGTAAATATTTAACAATATTTTATTAAAATAGTTCCTTAAAAATTAAATTTATTACTTTAATGTGTAATACATCTAAAAAAAAATGCACCGTTAAATAATATGGCCCAAGCGATCTGAACAGCAAATGACCAAAAATCAGTCCGGAACAGAACGTATTAAACATAAATATTATATATGACTGCTATGAGTGCTATATGGAGTAGTGCTCCTTGCTTGTTTCGCTCTCCATAGGAGATCAAAATAAACATCTGTGTTGTTGGTGGCAAAAGACGTTTATTTGTTGTATTCTACATGTTGTATAGTGGATGCGTTCATGGGCGTTGTGATACGTGTGAAACTCATATTGGTTAATTGCGACTCTGCACAAATTCGTGAATTCGCGTTATTTCACGCATAAGCATTATTACGACAGAGTCGATGTTTGATAGCGCATTGGACGCTTGACGTGTGTGTGGTTTCCGATGGCCGATATAAGACTACCGTAACTATTAATCGTGCTTCACAATTATTTTTTAAAAATATTTTTTAACACATGATAATAGTCATAGCGAGCATTTCTTCGCAGACTTTAATAAATCTCCATCTGGTCTTGCGACGTTAAAATTCAGTCGTCCAAATCGACATTCGCGTATGAGAACCAATCATTCTGGCCACGGTTATGTGGCCTTATAAGTAAAGGGATAGTAAGTAATAATGAAATGGAATTAATATTAAAGGACATTTTTTAGAAATTAATATGGAGAAGAATCATCTAATTAAAAAGCTTAGAAAAAGAAATCGGGCTATTGGGTATCTGGGACCGGGATTCGAACCCGAAACTTTTTATTTGCCGGAGGGCTGCTGTACCTCTGAGTTACCCAGGCCCTCCAGGAAATTCCTTTCTACACGTCTTATGAAATAGTATTGTTGCATCTGGGGCTGCTAGAGATTGATTCCATATCGTAGAAATTATTAACTCCTAATACACCAACGTAACGTGAACGGGAAAAGCTGTTTGTTGTAACAATTGGGAAACACAAAAAGACACGTCCAACCGCTTTTACGCTTTCGAGATACTCTGTTATTATCAACAACATTCTACTGTTCTTCGACCGTCTGGGAACTCTCCATAAACATGGACCCGGGTCGCACAGTAATTTAAATTTGGGCGTGTCTTTTTCGATCATGCGTCCTGACATATATCGGTAACGAAATGGGGGTCGTATTCTCAACCTCACTTGCTCGGTGATTTTTAACATTTTAACACATGATAACGGTAAAGACGAGCAGTTTTCTGCATATTTTAACCCTTTGCGCTCCTATGTCGAGTGTCGCTCGACAGAGTATTTTTATCAACCGATAATTCGCAAGTTTCATACACCCGAATCTAATAATACCCCGGCTCTCTTGTTTGTCCCTTCCGAACAAGAACCTCTTCCGAACATTCCATCGGTGGTAGGATGTATACTTTGCAATAGAACTCGAACATAAATTCGAATATGGGTTCCTGTTCGTGAAAGAAATAAAACTCTTTGGAGCGCAAAGGGTTAATAATACTTCATCTGGTCTTATGAAGGTAAAATTTAGACGGCCAAATCGACATTCGCGTGTGGGAACGACACCAATGTCGATGCCGAGTTAGAGCAGTCGTCCGGAAAACAAGAGGTCCCAAGTTCGAGCTCGGTCCCAGTTACTCAATGGTCCGATTTTGTTCTACGCCTTTTCCTTACACAATTTTCCTCCACTTTAATTTCTAAAAAATTTTCCCTTATATTAATTCAATTTAATTATCATTTACGAGAGTGAATCAAATGAAAACCTTAAATATTTAAAAAAATATTATTTATTAACACTAGGTTTACGGACGTTTCTTATATACCTATCTCTACGGCACCCGTCAAATTGACGGGTAAATGAAAATACGCACTTTCTTTAAAAAATCGATTTATTCAAGTTAACTCCAAATTGCACAATATTTAGTTTCACGTTTAAATAAAGTATCCAGAAATAAGACGTCCTTTAAATAATATCATGGAAATACTAACAATAATACTAACGAGTAATCCTACTTATCGAGTACATTTTTTACAGATATATTGCGCTTTGCCTGTGCATTTTCCGCATACCACAGCTTTGCAAAATATGCAACAATTGCTGCTTTTATTTTTGTTGCAGTATCCCACTTGGCAACATTTTTGCTTTTGTAGTATTATAGATGATGAAGAAGCGGCTGATCGTTGGCAAATGTTCTCCTTGTTTTCCGCACCTAATTCCTCGGCTAAACTAAACATGTATTGTTTCCTGCATATTGTGGCTCGGTGCACAGTTTATATAGTATCCACGCGTTTATTGCTAGCAAATCTAATATATTGAGAAAAAAATTTGAAGAGACCTTCGGAAATTGCCTGGTTTTACGCTATATTTGCGTGCTATTTGGTCAACGACGCCCACTCCGAACTTCGTTTTATTATAATATGATATAGTTTCTGGAAGACGTTTGTGGTTGTCTTCTATTTGTACCCGCGTATGTCTGGTGCTTAAAAGGAGGACTTTTATGTTCGGCTTTCATTTATATACGGTAAGGATGAAATTTTCTGATTTATATAAATCTGAGAAAAACAAAGTCATCTTATTTTTTTTTTCCTTTACGGGCTTTGGCAGTTCTCGTTTGTTTGATGGGATGGTCCCAACCAACATTATTTTTTGCGCAAGCAATTTTTGAGCTAACGGGATGCTTTTAAAGAAATTATCTGTTGTTATATTTCTGCCTCGATCTAAACATGGTTCGGCTAATGTCAGCGTGACAAACTCACTCAACGGTTGTGAGCTTCGGGTTTCATCTTTCCCCAAATAAGGGAAACGGTTCGCAATATATTTTGATTCGACGTCAACTGCTAACCAAAACTTGATGCCGAATTTATGAGGCTTATTCGGCATATATTGTGTAAACCTGCATCGAGCTATCATCGGAATAACTGTTCATCCATTGAGATGTTTTCATGTGGCTTATAACAAGCCAGGCTGTTACTTATAAATTTCCTTCATACTTTGGATATCAGCGCAAATTTATCTGTTTGTAATCTTTCAACACGTTGTGTAGTTTCTCTTTCGGGTTCGCTTTCGCCTAATTCACATTCATTCATTCATTCTTCGGAGATATCCTCGAAACAATCCTCATTGATCTCAAGGATTTTATTCAATATCTTATTGTATCTCCTGGATTTACGCATGATTGCTAGAAAAGGGGGATCGGTCAACATAAAAAAGTATTGTGCCCTAATTCCATTACCCTATTGTAAATACCTAGAATATGCGGAGACTCTCTACAAGAACCGAAACTTTTGGACACTATCTTTCTGAAACGTTCGTGCACTGTGAATGCAGCATTCATACTGAAGATCTTCTCTTGCTCTTGAGCTCTTTTCGGCGATAGGAAATAACAGTCGCGTAGCAGACCCACATAAACACTCAGGTCGTACGACCCGCTTTAGTTTACACTATCGAGGCGCGAGTGACAAGAGTAAAGACATTGCTTTCACTCTTGTATTTCCTACTGGATGAATAATGTGGCGAACGAAGAAAAAATATAAGGATTATTTTCGAGATAAGCGTACCCGTCAATTTGACGGGTCCCGTAAACCTAGTGTTAAACAAAAGTGGAACACAAGTATATAATTTTTCGACATAGCCTCCATAACTCACAACACACGTTCTCCAGCGCGTAGGAAGTACATGGATTTCTCGGGGTAAAAAATCTTTGGGTCGTGTGTGCAGCCCGTCGTGCACAACCTGGTGCGGTGCGCATGACCCGGCGGCGGAGTATCTGTCACAGAAGTCACGCCGTTTCCTAACTTTCTACTCCACTCGTACACTTGTTGCAGTGATAAACATGCATTGACATACTGGACCTTCATTCGCCGATGGATTTCAATACACTTCACACATTCACTGCTTAGAAAACGTATGACAGAACGTTGCTCCTCCTTGGTGCAAGTCGCAAGCGGGGCAGCCATTTTAAACTGATATTGCGGCAGCCTTTCGCGTATCTGCAGTATTTTACGATCTGTAGGGTATTCTTTACATCTTGGTTAACAATACTGCCAATTTCAGAACAATGGCGCGAAATTTCGATTTTTAATCACATATTTAAGGTTTTTAGTCCACTCCGTCTCGTGTTATCACTTTACTTATTGAGAACTTCAATTTCATAAAACCAGATGGAGAATTATTATAGCGTGCAAAGAGATGCGTGCTATGACCATTGTCGTGTGGTAAAATATTAGAAACCACTGAGCAAGTGAGGTTAGGAGTACGACTGTCGATAGTGATACATGTTCCGTGCTCTCTCGAGGCACCCGCATTATCGATCTAGAGCTCAACTATAGATTTAACCCTTTCACTATGGGCGGGTGCTGTGGTGCGGTTTCCCCGCTGGACGGGCTGCCGCTCAACATTATGCACAATTCACGAGAAAGATAATCAGCAGCCGCATTTATGTCTCACTGCAACCCAAGCTGCTTCAACGGTGTTTTTGTATACTCGCGTGTTGTTGCGAGAGAAGGCCCGTTATTGGTAAAACGTTTACTATTTAACTAGCATTAAATTGCCAGTTTGATAGGACGATGCCGCCAGGCTAGGGCTCGCGTCAAGTCTGGTTTTTAGCGGCGGATTTTTCCGCGTTTTTATTAATTTTTACCTGAACCAATATTCGTTTACTAAATGTTTTATGGTTATAGCTCGTATTATGTGGTCGCCGGTAGTATATCAGTGACATTATATGGAGGGCGACTGCAATCGTCCGTAATATGTCAGTGGCATTTTATTCAGGGCGACTATAGTCGCGCATTGTAGCGAAAGGGTTAATCACTTTGTTCTCACGGCCGTGCCATGTCGCGACGATCAATATCACATAACGCAGTATTTCAATTTTCTTTCTTGTACCGTTTTCGGTATGAACAGCTTTTCGAATTTAACCAGTTAACTGCGTTCGACGTGTATACGCGTGAGACCTAAATTGTCTTTCCACACGGTTGACGATTATACTCATAGTGTAAAATAAAAAATTATCATTTACTGCAAGAACTCATTTGCAGAAAAACTAATGTCTTATCGAATAAAAATGTAATGCTTCCTTACTTTGCTTTAGATACATGGTAAAATCATTCCGCGTCTCATTCCTGCCTTATGTTCCACGATAAATTCCGCAGTTAACTGGTTAAGCACTTACTCTAATAATGAGACACGCGAGATATGTCATCCGTGGGATTGCACAAGAGACATTGCGTCGCGCGATAACACGTCTGTAACCTTATAAAAGCAGTATCATCGTCGCGAGGTAACACGTCAGTGAGAACGAAGTGATTAAGAACTACGCTGTTGAAAGGCGCTCTAGTCCGCTGTCGGTAATTGATCGCTAATCGATTCTCGAAACGCAGGTTCCCGTGTTAATCGGACCGTTTATTTTGAAAGTGGTGCAAGTCCATTTTTTGCTGTTTCAAAAATTAAAGGATAGCAAATTAGTTAATTAAAAAATATGGGTTACTTTTGTCGAGTATGGCAATGTTTCTATTAATTTATCAATAAGTAATTTGATTGCATCAATTTCTTTTAAGTGAATGTAACTAAAATAATGTATATTTACAGGCTAGAGATAGCCTTATACCATCTTCGTAATAAATCAATTGTAAAAATCATTTAATTTCAATTTTGAAAAATTGAATGTCACTTAAAATATATTTTGTATTAATCCCATTTTGTGTACAAATAATAACAAGAAATAAAATAGTGTGGGATTGAAACACTGTTGATTTATGAAAAATGCAATTTATTCGATAATCGTGTAATATAAAAATGTCGAAATCAAAATGGAGCGTGTAATCACATCGGACGTTATAGAAGAACTGCCTTTTGCGCGTCGCTATACGTCATTTGCCAAAACATAGACGATCTCACTCATTCGCTCGATACTTCACTCGGCCGTCCTGACATCAGCATCCGTCCTCGGATGCGTCGTCTTTTGTCGGAATTGGACTTATCGGATACCCTGGCTTTCATGAAATCCGTCGAAGTGAACGATTTTTGCGGTCTGCCGTATTCGCCTATTTTTTCCACCAAGTAGCGGTCATTGCGCAAAGCCTTCGTCACGCGATACGGACTCAGAAACTTGGGGTGGAGCTTTAACACTAGAACTACCAGCCACTTTTTGGACATATTTAGAAAACCACATGCATCCTTTAAAAAAAAGAGAAAAGTAAAAGGAAATTTCAATAAATCAAAATGATGATCTAAATACTGCATGAAAATCATGGAAAATCTCAAAAAATACATCGTTATAAAGTACTACAATTTTTTAAAGAAGCGTCTGACCAGTCGTTTTGACTGGTTTGGTAGTCCTAGTGTTAAGCCTAGCCCGAACTGTGTTTGCTTAATGGCGACTATGTCCTCTTAACTGTAGCTGGCGGGCTATTTCCTTTTCTGGTTGTAGGTTTTCCTATTTTGTTCCTGTATTTTCAGAATATTTTCCTTTGCTTTGCTCTGTATCTCGTCTCACGTTTCTTCGAACAGAGCGACATATTCGTTATCGATAATTTCGCGTATTTGCGCGTCCTCTCGTAATCGTATATTCGTACCGATCAACAAACTAAAAGGAGATACACCGGTTGTTTTCGACGGTGTTGCGTTCATAAATTTTTGGACGTTCTCTACATACTTGTACCGCTCTTCGGGCTTAGGTGACGCAAGTTTGATTAACACGTTGATTGCCACGCGATTTTATAAGGAAATCCCGTTCAGGCCACGCGCACTGGTATCGTAGTGCAGCAATGCGAAGTGCACCACTAGCATATTAAAGTTTACTCGATGCAAGTCTTTAGGACCATTTTTTTTTATCGTAGTGGAAGATATTTATGTTTGGAAGGAAACGCTTATATGGACATTCATCTAACGCGTTATGCGCTCAGTCTGTTATGTCTTCCATATCGTTTAAAGCGCTAGATAAGATTACATTGAAATCGTTTTGCGGCTGGTGCTTTGCTTAGGTTACTACAAAGTAATACAAAACACTTTAGAAATGTACTTTTAGAAATAATACAAAACAGTTAGAAATGTCTAGTAATACAAAACACTTTAGAAATGTCTTACGTGATGCATTTTCGAAATGTTTTACGCATATTCATTCACTCCTCTATGGTTCTTGGCCCAGTGCAGACAAAAATCTTACCTTAGCCCTCAAAATGTCAGATGAAGAGTGTGAAAATGACAATAGTGAAATTATTTTTACTAAAAGGCGGCATAGAGTGAATATGTTTTAATATGAACGTAAAGTCTGCAGCCGGTCCCTGCGGACCGGCCTGGCCTGAACGGAAAGTCTAACACCGGCGGGACCGCCGTGGCGTTTAACGTGTTAATAGAGGGACTAAAATTCGATTAATACGCTCTACCTGCCCGTTCGCTCACAGAACTCCGGTCGTGATCTTTACACGTTGAATACATTCATTCGTACAATAATCTGTAAATGCGTGAGAGGTAAAAGCGGTGCCCCTATCGGAAATGATCCTTCACGGGTTTCCAAAAACTGCAGCCTGTTTAGTTAATCGGTCAATTACCTTCGCACTGTCCGTGGATCTTGTCGGTTACATCCACACAAATTTAGTGAATGCATCGACCACAAAGATGTGCCTGTATCGTTTTTTCGTAGATGGCAGTAGACCGAGATAATCCACGTGGTACGTATGTAATGGCACATCACCCTTGCTGATATCACCCTTGCTTGATAACATTTAAAAAACATTCTTGTTTTCCTAGCTTTCTTTCAGCGAGAATACAATCTATACAAGTCTGAACAATATTTTCCACCTTTCCTCTCATTTCCCTGAACCAATCTCTCCAACTCGTACTCTAAGTTCTTTTTTCCTCATTGTCATCGCAAATGCCTGACAATCCGTAATAATCATAAACGGTATCCCTAAGAGATATACCCTAAATTTCTTCAAGGCCTTTATAATAGCGAGTACCTCGATTACGTAAATCGCATATTTTTCTTTCGCGACAGTCGTTTTACCGCTAGCATAGTAGATTGGGTGGAATGCACCGTTATCGCTATCTCGTTGCAAAAGCATTGTCCCGTACCCAAATCACGACGCGTCGGTATGCAGTTCAGTTTCCGCGCCTGTTCTGTATAGCCTTAATACTAACTGACCGGATAAAATTTGTTTCAATCGCTCGAATGCCATCTGTTCGTCGGTACCAAAACTAAAAATTCGCTCCCCTCTAAACATGTTTGTCAATGGTCTAGTTATTGTCGAATAGTGAGGTGTAAACTTTCTGAAGTACCCTAAAAAACTTTGTACGTCCTTGATAGCCGTTGGTCGTGGGAACCTCATGACGGCGCCCATTTTGTGTTCTGAGTGGGCGAATATGCCCGTTCTCTATTATATGGCCTAAATATTATATTGTTACTTGAAGAAAACGGCACTTCTCCCAATTTATCTTTAAACCATGTTGTCCCACCACGTTTAAAACAGATGGGAGCCCGCGTAAGCCGCTTTCGAAATCGGTCGAAGGTCGAAGGTATTAGGTCGTCTAGATACGTTAGAACCGTTCCTCTCGCAATTTCATCTTTGAACACCGCATTTATATACTTTTGAAATATACTCGGAGCGTTGCAGAGACCGAAATGCACTTTAAGAAATTCAAATTGTCTTTGGGGTACAACAAAAGAGGTATACTTTTCGTATCTTACTTCTATGGGAATGTCAAAGAAACCATCTCTAAGACACAGCGTACTGAAAAATCTAGCGCCCTGCAATGAATCGAGCTGATCCTCAATCAGTGGAAGGGGATATCGTATTTTCATAATTTTTTTATTTAATTCCCTATAGTCCACACACAGTCGCGTTTTCCCGTTTTTCTTTTTTACTAACACTATCGGGCTGGCGTAGTCTGAAAGAGACGGTCGGTGCGTCTACCTCCTGCTTATCTTGCGGCGACAGTCTTCTCGGTTTTTGGTAAACTAGCACGTCATCCTTTAGAATAATATTTATTGCAATGCCCACCTCTTTGATTTTGTTTGGTTTATAATTTTCTATCATACTTTAAACCTTTTCCCTTTTTTCCGATTCTGCGATATAAGATGAATCCAACTTGTGACTTTCTTCTACGATATCGACTTTCAAAACATCTGGTAATTCTGCGTCCGTCGTGTCATTTTCATTTAAAGGAAAAACAGAAACTCTACCTTTTACCATAACCGTGCGTACTTTGTCCAGAAGGTCGTTTCCAAGTAATACGTCGTGTCGCGGTAATTCTGCGTCCGTCGTGTCATTTTCATTTAAAGGAAAAACAGAAACTCTACCTTTTACCATAACCGTGCGTACTTTGTCCAGAAGGTCGTTTCCAAGTAATACGTCGTGTCGCGTTGCTGTATCCGAAACTACATGCACATTGATCGGATATTCTCATCCATCTGTGGTTAGTTTTGTGTGAAAACTGCCTAATGTATTGTTGCCCTTGGAACAGACGCCATTGAAACGAATAGCGCTTTTTCCTAGCGTCGGAAGATTCATTCGAAGATAACAACTCGCACGCATTAAAGTTAGATCACTACCGGAGTCAATGAACGCAACTATTTCCCTATTCCCGATTTTCACCAATTTTTTGTACTTCCCGCGTGGTTCCTGAGTGTCGTTGTCGATGTCGCCTTTGGTTACCTGCTTAACTTCCTTCTTTGTCGCACAATCTAATGCGATGTGTCCGAACTGGTTGCACTTGAAGCACTTTCATCCTTTGTCTTTTACCGGGCACGCTTCACGCACATGCCTTGGATCTCCGCAGTTGAAGCAACGGACCTCCTCCTTTACGGCATCTCTCGTTGTTTTTTTCCATCCAGGTTTTCCCTCAGATCGCCTCGCTCTGCTTCTCATGTTCGCCTTGAGGTCCTCGTATAGCACAAACTTGTCCTTTAACTCGCGTAAACTCCTTGCACCGTACAGTATCGTTTTATTAATTTCGTCGTCTTGGATACCGCCCATGATCACCGCGATGATGTCCACGTCGGCCTGTGCGGCAGCATCGTACATTTTGTATATATATTCCTCGTATGTTTTGTTCGACGATTTCTTTGTCGATGGTAACTTCTGATGGATCTTGTGGTGATCGACGGTGCGACCAAACTCGTGTTTGAATGCCCTTTTTACTTTAAGCCACGTCTTCGCAGCTTTCTCGTGTTTCAAAAATAATTTTACCGGATCTTGCAAAAGTCTTTTTATATACACCAGCTTTTGTACTTCGGTCTATTGGCAAAGTTCTGCCATTTCTTCTAATTCTTGCAACCGCTCTTTAACGTTTGTCGTGTCGTCACCTCGAAGGGGCTGCATCGTTTCTTCGACGTCTCGGAACGTAAGGAAGTGTGTTGCTTGCCTCGTGCGCGTCATCTTGCGAGATTCTTTTCCTTCGTCGGATGATTCGTCTCGGGCCTCGTCCTCGTCATCGCCTTCGCGTTCATCGTCAGGAGCTAAAGCAGCTTTAAGACGACGAATCAGATCTTCTTTATTTCCACTTGTCTTGATCTTGCGTCGTTTGAGTTCTTCCCTGAGTTCGTCCATTTTCATCGTTTCGACGTTTAAGCCCTTACTGGCTTCTCCGTCACTCATTTTACCCGACAATTACACACGATTACGGCACTATTGAACTTTATGCTTGGCTCACCAATTCAATCCCGGACGAGCCTCCAAAATGTGGGATCGAAACACTGGTGATTTATGAAAAATGCAATTCATTCGATAATCGTGTAATATAAAAATGTCGAAATCAAAATGGAGCGTGTAATCATATCGGACGTTATAAAAGAACTGCCTCTCGCGCATCGCTATACGTCATTTCCCAAAACATAGGCAATCGCTCGTAACGCGTAGGCTCGCAAGAGGCTCGGAAATTCTGCCTGCGACTGACCATACCAAGTTAATCCGAGACAACCATCAACATCGACTGCAAAATCAGATCGATTCGGCAAGAAGGCAATGCTCTGTGTTTGGTGGGATCAGAAAGGCGTGGTGTATCATGAGCTTCTAAAACCTCCGTTAAGACCTGTAATTCGACACTTCATACAAAAGAATATCAATAGCAAAGGAACCTTTTCAAGCACCAATACTGCGTTCCTCCGCTTAGAGATAACGAAATCTAACATAAACACCTATTGTCGCCGCTCAGGCGACATCCGACCTGCGGCGCGAATCGCCGTGGCGCCCGAGCGGCGCCTTCCGACCGCAAAAGGTTAACCAGACTTGGCCCCTTCCAACTACCATTTGTTTTCATCGATGGGACACGCACTGGCTGAGCCGCACTTCGATTCCTACGAAGAAGTCGAAAATTGGGTGTCCGATTGATTTGCTTCGAAAGACGAACATTTCTATTTACGTGGTATCCACAAATTGCCAGAAAGGTGGTCAAAATGTGTAGAAAGCAATGGTCCATACTTTGCATAAAATTCTTTTACTTTCCCACTCAAAATTGGTGTTCTATTTTCACAAAAAAACGCTCACTTCATACCTGATATTTCCAACCAATTTACCTTTTCTCCATTAGTATTTCTTCTTATCGGTTTTTTAATTGCGTTTTGTATATTGTACAATTGTAGCCAGTAGTGGCCATTGACCCTACCGCCTGTCTATCGAAATTGGACTTACATAACTTTAATAATTAATGGCTACACAATTTGTTTTATCGGCCAATTTCAAATTGAACGAAGCATTGGTATTTTTTTAAATATTAAATACTAACTACTTATAAATAAAAAGTTTACACTAAATTGAGCATGAATTACATGGTATCTCATTTTCTTTTTTTTTAATGAACTTACGCCACTTTCAAAATAAACGTTCCAGTTGATCATCGCGCGCAACCACCGAGCCTCGCAAAATGCTTCGCTGCGGTCACATTGACCCGCGCTGCTAACGGTTTTATCCCGGTCCGATGCCGTTTAACACGTTTCGTGTCGCGTGCTGCGTATTTACACTGAATTTTACATTCAGGCTATTTAGAATTTTCCTTGCAGAAAATTAAAAATAAATTGTTTCTTACCAATTATAAAAATCGTAAGACATGTTCGAAGCGAATTGTAATGGCATGGCTAGATGCATCCCGCATAAATTCAATGAAAATCAAAAATAAATCCGAAAGTAATGAAGAGTCGATCCAGGACAGAACGTCTTATTAGAAATAAGAGGCTACCGGACAGTTTCAATTTTAAATCCACCTTGAGCGATAGCAAAGTAAGTACACACACGCGTTTGTGTGTAAAAACTATAACTGAATTATTCATGCTACCGCAGCATTCAGCAGCACGTTACGAATGCAATGTGTGCCAAGGGCAGTAGATAGCCGGGATATTCCAGTAAGCAGTAAGAAAGCAAAGTTCAATCAAACTTTCTTAACTACTACGGGAACTTCATAATTTCGCGAATCACAAGTGTTCCACACAGCACTGAATGCGGTTTGCGCGCACCACTCCTCGATTTGAGGCGCCCGCAATAGCCACGGATATCAGCCGTTTTGCTTGATACCCAAAAGTCCGTTTGAACCAGCTACCCGTCGTTTATCGTCTACTAATTTTCCAAGACTTCTATATCCGATGCATGATCTGAATTCTAAGTTCTGTTCGAAATCTCAAGAGCTTAATGCTGCAAATTTTATTCACTACCGAAAACCGAATGTCGATCTATGGATCGATCCTTTCCTCCTTCGCTCGATGCTGAAAAACGGAATGGGGGTAGCGCATGTGGGATAGACACACTCAGCGACATAGGTTGGATAGGAAATTTGTACGTATGTAGCCGTACAGGGTGTAATGTACGATTACAGTATGTTTTAACAAGAGTGTATTAAAAAAAAAACAAATAACTTAATTACAACGCTATGTATTATAGTAACATCGATTTTATTTTTTAAGAAAAACAAAATTATGCTTTGGCTATTAGGTAATTTTGTGTTTTATATCTTTTTCCTTGGCTTTTAAAGTATCAGTCAAATACATCTTTGTTTTCTAAAGAAAAAAAAGACTGTTTTTACGAGTAAAGTTGTGTAAAAATTATTATTTCGAATAAAGTAAAAATGAAAACTTGTGTATTACGATTAAGTTAAAATGCAACTTTTCGTTATAGTGAGATCAGTGATCGAAAGTGTTCTTTAGCTGGCGGTGTATCCTCTCTGGAAAACGGGTCGTAAGGATTTGATTCCATACTAAATGTCAAGTAACAGAATGTTTAATCTCATTCCATCTAATTTATTTCTTTTTTCCTCTAAAGAAAACAAATTTCTCTTATTTTGACGTTCATCATATTTTACTAAGAATTTTATTTCTTGAATCAAAAACTACTTAGTCGACTACTGCAGGATGGGCCATCTACTGGTTTGTGTTTAAATTATAGGATATGGCAATACTGATGTGACCGATTTGCTTGAAATTTGGTCAGCTGGTCAGTCTGATATTCCGCGGCACGAAACAATCGTGTTTTCGCTTGAGGAACGTTTCGAAATATTAAAAACATATTTCTTCTTTCTTTCTTCTTTAGTATTATTGCGGCATCGACTGCTATGGTCATTAGCCGAAAAACATATTTTAAAGTCAGTATTGTGCAGCCAAAACCATGCGAATTTTGAAAAGAAATATGGGTCGTGATAAAACGCCAAGCGGAACCGCTGTAATGAAATTGGTGAAGAAAGTTCGTGAGACAGGCTTGCTATTGGATAACAGAAGTGGTCTCCGAGCTCGGACAGTGCACACTTCCGAGAATATTAAGGCTGTGGCCCGTTGTGTGAGACAGAATCCATCAACCTCAACTCGGCGCCGATCGCGACAACTGGCCATTAATCGCACCCGCCTAAGAGGAATACTGCACAAAGACCTCGGATTATTTGCCTACAAGGTCCAGATGACTCAGGAGTTGAAAGCAAATGCTTTTCCGCTTCGATATCAGTCCGCTGCGAAAAAAAAATTTGACAACCGAATAATCAGCCGTTTTGAAGATGTCAATTGGCCTGCGCGGAGCTGCGATTTGGCGCCATTAGACTTTTTTTTGTGGGGTGCCGTTGAGGATCGAAGTTATGCGGATAATCCAGAGACAATTTCAGCTTTAAAACATAACATTGCGACTGTTATTACCGAGATAGGCGGCGAAATCGTTGAAAAAGTGCTTGAAAACTGGACTCGCAGGATGGCTTACTGTAAGGCCAGCAGAGGGAGGTACATGAACGAAATTGTTTTTGTTCTTAAATCGGAGACTCCAACCTTCACGATAAAAAAAAATTTTGTTTTAAATATTGATGTAGACTCATTTTATAGCGTTTTTAAAAACAAACTTTTAAATGACCCACCCTTTAAAACATATCGTATTTTTTCTCTTTTTCTTTGACGTTTACCACGTTGATTGGTACATCAATTTTACGGAACTCAATGTTAGTGATTCGCGAGTTGTAGTGAAGCCCGAAATGTGAGTTGCACGCGAATCATTTGGTAATCTTCTCATTGGTAATTAGAAACATTACAATTTGGTACCATTCTTTTCACTGTTATTTGGCTTGTACAATAACACGGCGAAGGAAGAAAGAAAACTATGTTTGTAAAATATTTTAGTTGTATTTTGCCTATATCTAATCGTCAGGATTTAAATTACATTCTTCATTCATCCATATATGTATATATTATATATATTTATTACTACATTATCCTGTAATTAAATTCTTACGAGAATATTAGTTGTTTAAAAGAGAATATTTCTTGCCGTCAGCTCGTGTTACAAAATAGAACAAGTTACATAAAAAAAAAAAACACGTAGTCCACATCGCATTCTAACAAACGCATTTCTAACATGTTCATTACTAACGTCGCGTTTGTATAATGCACAGATTTTTGTTGCAAATTTTTTGATAAATTAGGAATTTATGAATACATTAGGGGACAAAATTTTTATTTTATATAAACCAGGGAGTAAAGAGATCGCGAAACGGAAGAGATGGTGGCACGAATATGCCGCATTATTTTCAAGGGATTGAAGACGTCACATATGACCAGATAAAACAAGATTACGGCTGTTTTTCTTATTACAGAAGCTATCCTGCTTATCAATTATAAAAATAAGGGTGGTCTATGATGTAGAAGACTTACAACGGTTTATTGAAATGATTAAAATATGATGGTATGACGACCATAAATGGTCAGTGCTTTCCTTTCGTTAGTTAACAAGCACGCGTACAAGAGTAGTGCCATACAAAAAGGGCTCCCAAATATCCAATTATCCACTTTATAGTCCAGACCTGGCCACGTTCGATTAATATTATTTCCTGGATGTGAAAAAAAAAATCTAGACAAGAAATTTAGTTATGTTAAAGAGTCCGAAGGTAAAAAATACTTTAAACATTACAACAACAAATTAATTAAACATTCTAGAAATTGTATTAGAGTTAAGTGAGAGTATATTAATACGTTGAAAGCCCACCGTAAATTTGTGGAGTTTCTTCTCGGGCCCAAATCTAAGATGTGCAGTGTAAACAACCCGATATGATTCACGGCTACTTCTAGTTGAGGGTTTTTTCGCGTCTTAACTAAATTTTACCTGAGCAAGTATTTATTCACCAGATATATCATCGTTATTTGACCAGCTTGTTAGTTAAGTTTTTATATTGTTTACATTAAATTTTTTTTAATTCCATACATTTTAAAAACAAATTTCAATATAAATGTAATACAAAATTTTTAGTAAAATATTTCATATTGTATTATTTTATTTTATCATTAGTATAAATCTATTTTTAATGTTTGTTTATTTTATAGGTTATTGTTACTTTATATTATGTATACTCATTATTATTGTGTTAGAAATAGAATTACTACAAATTACTTTAATAATCCTGTTTTATATGGACGAAGAAGACTTACGGGGTAACAAGGTTTCCGCGGAAACAGCGGTTATTCGTATGTGGGTGACGTGGCCTTCAACGTGTTAAAACAGAATATAATATGGTTTTATTTGATTTTCTTCTGTTTTGTTCAACGAAATTTTTTACTCATGCTCGCAAGTACAAATCTGTACTTTAGAAAAATTGGGGAATTAAAGTATGAGTAGCGATAGAGTATTGCTTTTCACGGCGTTGCATTAAATGTGTTAATAAGTATTTCTTTTTCTCAACTATTAATACCGCCAATAGACGTTCAATGAATAACTAAAGGAGAACTTAATCAGGATATGTCTAGACATACCATACTAGCACATGTAATTGAGTGATGGTCCATCGACTTATATCATAGCAACACAGAATATAGTAATCTTTTTTACGTTTTTCAGATGGCGACGGTCCAGAGTTGCCAACGAGGTCCAACGAGGAATTCAGGCCGTTCATCAGGAGGCTGCCGGAGTTCAAGTTTTGGTACTCTGTAACCAAGTCGACACTGTTCGCGATGTTCTGCACCCTCTTCGATTGCTTCAATATACCAGTATTCTGGCCGATACTTGCTTTGTACTTCATAACGCTGTTTTGTATTACCATGAAGCGTCAAATAAAGGTAAGGAAGGTTTCGTCGAAACAGTGGAGCTTTTATACCACAGATTGCCTACAAAGTCTCAGTTTGGTCAAGGAAAATAAAAGTGTCGAAAAAAAGTTAACTTTTGTAAGTTACATGAGTCAAAGTCGGTGAATCTGTAGACATAGTTACATTGTAATTAATTAAAGAATTAATTTAAAAACAAAATTATTATACAGAAGTTTGCATGCTACGACGTCTTAATTTTAAAAGCTAAGCTTTTACTACCTTAAGGACACAGTTTTATATCAGCGGCGATTATTTGATTTTATATTGGTATTGTTTGCCATCCACTAAACGTATTCCAACAAATCAGTACTCGAGAGATGCATTCTCCTAATATAAACTACTACTTTTAATTTTAAAAAACAACCAAATGGGACATGGAAGTACGTATATTCAATTTCAAAAAATGAAAAAAAACTATTGTGAAATTGGAATAAACTTTAGAAAATACTCACATATTCCAATTTCTTATAAAACTTTCAACAGGAAAATGAACAAGTGACGGAGTTATCGTTAATTACAGATGAAAAATTAACAATGAATTAAACTTGTATAGGCCATTTTCGTGCGATGAACGAGGTTGAGGTGCAAGATTCAAATGAAAATTAAATATGGCAACCATCCACAGGACTAAGGTCCTGTATCAGAGATCGATAATCGATATAATCACAGAGCAATCTAACGTATACATGTTCTCCCTACCTGGCAGGAGTTTCGATTTTACACCTTCAGATATATTTTTTGTAAAAATTTATGTATATTTGTTTATCAATTTTTTAACAGCTTTTTACATAATTATTTTATATTTTGATTCGTTATGATGCGAAACCAGTTAATGCACGAACATGGTAGAATATCGTCCACGGATTAGACGTGATCCGTCGATGCCACTTCTCCGCGCTCCCACATTAACCATATCGCAATACAAAGGAAGAGATTAATAGAAAATTTCTAACAGTAGTTTGTTGAATAATGCCTGAGTGCAGCTCTGATTGTATTAATAAGTTGCTACTTTTAAGAATAAACTAATTTACATTCTACGATAATATAAACCGACTCCGTCTGTTGTACTGTAGCACAGGTAAAAAGGACACTGTAATGTGTTATCACTGATTCCAACATAATTAAAAAAAGTAAAAATTGATGATAGTGATCCATAAGACCATTTAATGAAACATCGTAACGTACAAGTATATCTGTATCTTGCTGTGGGTTCCAAGTATAATTTTACGAGAAGTCTTGATGTATAACATTTTGGAAATTAATTTCTTTCAATAATCTTTTTCCCTGTCTAGTATTTTAACATTATCCCAGTCTATTAAATGATCTGAATTAATTCTATGGTTTGCAACAACATTGTAGTTTAGGGCTGGTAAATTCTTCTTATGTTCCGAGATACGGGTATAAAGTTGTCGTATTGTGTGTTCTGTGTCTGTCCTGCCTTTACAATCATAACTTACTCTATATACAATATTGTTTTAATTAAACGGAAAAATAGTAAAAGCCGTTTCTTCCTCAGGATTCTTTAGGTTCCGAGCCTTATTGAGACCTTTACCATTATTTAACTTCTTACTGAAGTGTACTTATTTTCAAATGGTTCTATGTACGAAGTTTCCGGGTGTCCATCAATCAAGTAAAAATACGTATAAGACTTTTTTGTACAAATTCACTGAACGAAAGACTAAGTGGTCTATTCATCAAACTATGTATTGTATTTTATTGTTATTTTATGTTGAAAGAGGCATGACGACCAAAAATTAATATATCTCCCTGAAAAGGTCGATTGTTGGTACCAATTGAATTTTAAACCATAATTTTCGAAATCTCTAATGATAAATACATCCAGAAACGAAATCTGATTGTTTTCTTCTATTTCCATGGTAAATTAAAGACTGTTGTAAAAACTATTAAATACTCTGAACAAGTTGTCGATGCATTGTTTTGACATATATGTTAAAGCATGGTAGACATAACAATAATAGGAAATAGGCTTAAATTTTATAATATTTAGGAAAAAAGATAGTAAAGCGTCCATAATTCGTAACATTCAATGAGATAATACCTACTGCTTATACACAGAAGAACAGAATCTCGTTGCTAGCTACTTCTCGTTGTGAAATTAGACTGATAGGACAGCGCGATTTGACATTTTCAAAAGCAAAATTGTAAAATTGCAATTACACTTGCCATTTTTCGATGGAATATTTCTAAAGCCAGTAAGGTTCCGTGACTAAAAAAGAGAGGTACTTAGTTAAGAACAAAAGATAGCAAACAAGAAATTAATTACCCATTTGTCAAAGTGATTAATTTCTTACAACAAAGAGTAGAGAAAATTTATAAAGGTAAACAAATTTTTTTTAATACAAAAAGTTAAACATCGATCAGGTGCTTCGGCACATTATAGCAACATTATAACATTTACAATTTGGAGTTGTCTCCTTTGGTTTATCAACTACTTAAATATTAATAAATCAATTGATTACGTACAAGAAGCCACAAAATTACGGAATGTTTCAGGATTTACTAGAAAATTATTAAAATTACGCAGTTAAGCATTTAAAAAAAAAAATTCGCAAACTGATCGCTTCGACTATTTTTAAGTGTTGATTAACTTATGCTTGTGTGTTTCAGCATATGATCAAGTACAGATACGTGCCGTTGACATACGGCAAACCCACGTACCAGAACCACGAGGATGCCTCGAGGATAATACCACCAAAGTGAACCACTTGCGAACTGCGTCTCCTCCCTGAGGAATTGCACTCCGCGCAGACGCATGAACGTACATAGTCCTATAGTCCTATTTTTAAGAGGTGAGCCGTCACAGCTGGTAAAAAAAAAGGGAAGGCGGGGCACTTCCATAGCTCGCGGTCTTGCCAGATTTTTCAAACATTTCTGTATGATCCACGCCAGCCGACATACAAGTTAATCAATGTAATTGTCAATTTCTACCGGAATTCATCGTAAACCACGAAATATCTATTATTTTAGTAATGTACTTTGTACAACATTAATAAATAATATTGTTTAGCACCTTATTACATCGGCAATACGTAAAATATAAAGGTACTAGATGCGAGAACATTTGAATGAGTAATGAACAATAAGAGAAACATAATAGTGTTTTGCAAACAACACATTCGTTTCCAGGACAGCCGTAGTGCAAGCGTATGGTAATCACAACCGCACCCTACATCCGTGACTAGCTGTTATGGCCTTTCTTTTAAGAATACGTTCAACTATAACCAGAGGCGCCTCACGTATAACCCTCATCGATTTCGATGAAATTGATCGACATAATACTTCTGCATTTATAACAAGCATAACCGTAATTTTAGCCCTCAACATGTGGACAGTCATAAGAGAAATACGTGTTAAGTTCGAAACAATTGTAGAGTTGGTATATGCAACTGAATAAGTGCTTCATTTGTTGAGATATTAAATGTTTGTTGTCAGATTTACATTTTATCGCGAAATATTTTTTTTGCCAATTTAAAATAACAGTAAAAGAAACACTTTAAATATGCAAATTTATGTTAAATTTCCTAGGATCTTGTTTCAACTAATCATGCATAGTTCTTTTTTACGTCTGACAAAATACATACGGCAATAATTACAATCGCGCTTGCGACCTATATACACCTATTACCTCGCTCAATTTCATTAAAATTTGCGAGGCTCATAACAGACGATCCCTTTTTAAAAGTTTACAGTGGAACTTAGCTATTCGCGTTTGTATGAATGCCAAATCAACGTCGCCAGAAAAAAAAATCATATAAGTCGATTTTATTTGGACCATTGTAATCCTCGTTTGCTGATAAATCCGTTTCAACTTTGTTTTCGATGAATTTTCAAAATTCTTCTAAAATGGTCAAGAACGTCATCGTCGAACAGCTTAATGCCCGCTGGAATATCTTTTTTTATTGGCCTTTGCATTTTTTCAACGATAAAACAGTTCCTCTGTACCTTTTTTTCTTTGATTTTATTCGGAAAAATAACTCGGACCAGTATATCAAATTTCATTTTAAAAACGTTACATAAAAGTTGAGCTGTATGAGTGCAGTCGAATGCTGTGATTCCGCTGTACGTTAAAGAGGTGGCCTTGACTCAGAGATGACGTTTGCGATAGCAACGCGTGTGCACGCACTATAGTTTTTGCCACGTAGGAGCGCGGGTCTTTACGCAAAGCAGATACATTTAGCTTTGCGACATTGCCACATCTATAGGTGCACTCTCACGTGTTTCTGCAAGTAATTTATAATCAGCAGGTACATATGAAAGGATAAGATACATTTTTACTCATGAGAAATATTTTCCTTATATATTGTTATTAAACGTACAGATATCAATACCACTACATTAGTTAATTTTCTAATTAAAGAGTATAAGCTTGATAAAATATGATTTATTTTTGAAACTATGTGAACGTTTCATTACTATGATGTATTAACGATTACCCGCGTCCCTATACGGCGAGGACTACAAGCTTCCTGCAGTTCTATTTTTAAGAGTCGAGCTCTGACAGTTGACGATGAAAGAAGTGTCCCACCTTTCTGATGCGTGGTTATGCCAAATTGTTATCGATATTTCTTTATATATTTTGCATACCACTATTATCCCATGCAATCATTTATTTCTATGAAAATGCATCATGACGCCTGAAATATCTATTAATTCTATATTATGCAATAGCCTTTAGTGTTTTTTAATAAACCAAAAGTAAAGTATAAGAGTATCATTTGCAAGAAAATCTTAATGGGAAAATGTGGTGACGTCTTGTCAACAACTCACTCGTTTTCATGATAACTATGCTGTGTGTGCATAGTAATTATATTTCTACTTGTAGCGAGTGTACCCGTACCGTCAACCACGGTGAGCTTTCAGAGGTTATCTCTTAAAAATAGCATTATACCTATCGGAGTTCAATTCTTAAGGTACATTTTCACGTGACGGTGCAGGCCATGATTTTCATTGTCGTGATATTGTACAACAGAGCGACATTAGATAGAACAATTAGCTGTTGGGACAATGTTACTAGAAAGTCAAATCTGTTTTGATTTTGTGGTAGTAACGGAGCAACTGCGAATCAAATATCACGACACTGTCATGGTTATAAAATTCATGATTTACTATTACACGAACATGTACCTTTGATATCAAGATTTTGGATTTCCTTTTTCAAAGTGGGAATGCATCAGATTGGAATGTTAGAGGGGAAAGCCCCTACCACCATTCTGCCTTCTTTCTCGACCTCGATTCCCCTTGAAAAGGATGATTGGACACCCATGCAGAAAAAACGTTCCGATATGATTATACAAACTGAATTATCTTAATATATTTGTATCATAAGCCTTGTACAAAGTATCATTGGGTCTTGCGTGAACCACAGAGGTGATAACGATGTTCAATGTAACATCGGACTATTGTCGGTTATGATTAAATTCATACGCATGAAATTGATAAAGTATAAGTGTTATTTTCTTGCTCCTAACCCCCGTCCGCTGATTCCATCTTCTATAGTGATTGTTACCATTTTTTAAATAATTTTAGAGCACGTATTAACATATATTTTTGTATGATTTATGCGTAGGTTACTACTGATCTATTTAAGTAACACAAAATCTCTTGGAACAATGAGGATGTCAAAAGTGTCAGTAACATAACTTTTAATAATGTTAAAGCAATGGCGCGCTATAAATATATGCTGTTTTCAAAATAATTTTTAAACGACTTTAAAAAGGAAGTGGTTCTCAATTCTATTGATTTTTTTTGTATGTTAGCTCATATCTGAGATATCTAAATCAATTCAAAAAATTCGTTTTTTGTTTCAAAAAATATATGACTGGAAACGTCGCATATAAATGTTATGATATGACGTCGGATTCCGCAGATAAAAAAAGGGTTAAAAATGCAGGTAACATGTTAGAACGCTGCATGATTCCGTGGTTAGGTTACTACAGCCCTTGATCAACATCATCTGCTCAGAAGGTATTACAGACTTTTTTTTTAAATTCATTTTCAGCACCAACTGCTAAAAGGTCATTTTGGCCTAGGATTTTACTGCTTAAGATGGTCCCGAAGAACCAGAGCTATAGTATACATATACATAGAAAAACCAGAGGTGATGGGCAAGATTCGAACCCGGGTCTCCCGCGTGACAGTCCAGGCTTCTATCCACTACACCGCCGTAGCTCTCGTATTACAGATTTGAAATTGGAATTCAGAGATAGAAAACGAAATACTTGAACGGTTTATTAGTAATAATAACACATCCCATGATTAGGTTAAATTTGAATTGAAAAAACTGAAAATCGAGAAATAAAAATTTTTTAACAAAAGGAAGAATCGACTCAGAAAAAGACTTAACCCTTAGAGCTCTATGGACGCATATATATGTTTGGCAAAAGTCATCCATGTGGCCTGCGGCCGCGTTTATGTGTTTTCTCTAAGTCATCGGCCTGGACTAAGGGCGCATATATGCGTTTGCCGATTTTTTCAATCAATATGCACTTACTTTCGTGTAAAATTAATACAGGAGCACTCGTTAGTAATTTGCTTTTCTTAGGTAGCGGTTGGCCAGTGTTAGGGTCATAAAAATTCGTTATCCGCGTAAAAAATAACAGAAGAAGCGATACGCAACACAAATGCAAAAAATGCGATGTCGGTCTATATATTGATAATTGTTTTGAAATTTTTTACACCCAATTAAATTATTAATTCCTGTTGTAAATATCAAATTAAGTTTTTTAGTTGACTGTAAAATTTAATGTTTAAAAATTTTAATGTTTATAATACATAATTTTAATACTCAAAGATAACAGTTTTTAATTATTTAATGTTCTGTAAAAGAATCACTATAGTTTACTACTGTTTACGTCTTGAATAGTCACTTCAGTGTGGCGAAAAAGTATTCCGGCCCCAGCGATGGTCAGCGCTAGCCGTGCTTCGTCATTGCGGACTGTTTCGGCCAGGAGTATTTAGAGCTCTAAGGGTCGAAAGTGAAAATGATTACATTGTAAGATAATATTAAACAATTGTTTTACGCATAATACAATTTTTAGAGTCAGTCGCAAGAAAATAAAAAATAGTACACCAAGCCTTTGATTTAATTTGCGTAATTAAAAAACTCATTTCATTATTGAAGTGAAATTTTTCTTGGGTCGATGGAGCTATGTTGTTAAATGTGGGCCCGAATGTCACAATGTGTAACAAAAACGCCGCCAAGTCTAACTAGCGCAACAATTTGATTAGTTAAGTTCATGGAAGGGGAGACTAGGTAGGGACAGGCGAAAATATTTCACATTGCTTTTTCCGGTTTTTGCCACTTTCATTTAAAATTGTGTACTGCGAGTGCTAATTATTGCAAGAATATGTCTTAAAGCGCAACAATGTAATTTTAGCTCTTAGTACTCTTGTAATATAAAAACATTTTGTTTAAATAAAATAAATCGATATATGTATTCGTAACCTCATCACTCGCTCTTATTGTACATCTATTTACGAGACCGTGCATAGTGATACATGTAAAAAAATGTATAATGCTCGTAATGATAATTTTTTAATATTTTTCTTAAGCACCGATGAGTACATGTGTGCGCGTGCGTGTGTGTATGATTAACATGAAGTAGTACAGACCGAATCAATAATTTATTCCATGGCCCCTGAAGGGGGGCAAGGAGAGGCTGGAATGCGATCGTGGAGGTGCCAAGTGGCAGAGACCGGCTGCACCTGGTTTACCGACTCTGCTCTCGTCATGCGCGCGATTTACAAACTGCGCAGAAACTTATAATCATGTTCGGTGTAATACATATTGACATATATTGTTGCATTGTTCATAGAAAGTGGCGAATATGATATTACAAAACCTAACATAAGTTATTGGCGGTATAAACAGATGGAAAATGAGGACATTTTTTCAACGTTTCAAGCTAATATTCTCATTTTCCATCTCCTTATACTGCCAATAACTTATATTAGCTTTCGTAATATCATATTAATCAGTTTTTATGAACAATGCTACAATGTACATCAATATGTATTACGTCGACCATGATTATAAGTTTCTGCGCAGTTTGCAAATCGCGCGCATATTGAGCGTGGAATCGGTAAACCAGGTCCAGCCTGTCCCTGCCACTTGGCACCTCCACGATCGCATTCCAGCTTCTCCTTGTCCCCCTTCAAGGGTCGTGGAACAAATTATTGATTCAGTGTGTACAGACGGACCCATTAATTTGTTCTACGACCCCTGAAGGGGGGCAAGGAGAAGGTAGAATACGACCGCAGCAGTGTCAGGCGGCTGGAGCCAATTGGTCACAGGAAGGTATAATTACGGTTGTTACAATACACATTAACATATTTAATTGTATTATTCATAGAAACGTGCAAATACAACATTATAGAGCCTAATATAACTTATTATTAAACCAAGGCGTTAAAAGAACGAAATATCTTTTAGAATTGGAAAAGTGTTCTTTAAGAAGAAACTACATCAGAATTAATACGTATAATGATATCGTAATAAATAAATACATTTATTTCTATGAATAACATCATTATTCCAACTTCTCCTTGCTTCCCTTCAGGGGCCGCGGAATAAATTATTGATTCAGTTTGTAGGTCTGCGAGTTTAGTGTATATACATGAGAAAAAGCAAAAAACAAATAATGATCGAATTCAGAACTTCTCTTTTTTTCAAATTACTTAGAAATAAATAAGAAAAAAGGGATAAAAAACGGCCGGAGTATAGAGAACAAAAGTGATAAGAATTGGCAAAACAGAGAAAATCGCAATTAAAGGAAGGAAAACTCCAAAGGTAAGAACATGAAGGCAAAAACAGAAATCAGGAAACAGAAAGCGTGGGATTGTTGCTCACGGACACAAAACAAGACAAATAAATAGATAACAACGAGCAAGAAGAAAAGAATGTCAGCTTACAATTAGAGGAAAAATAAAGCAAGGTCAAATGCAGGTAACAAATAGAGAAAGGGCTGAAAAAAAATAAATAGGGGAAAAACAAAGTAATGAGGAAAGCAAATATACTGTTGTATACTAGAAAACATCAACAGACTGGAAAACTGGAATTATGACCTTGGAAACAGATATTCTTAGTGCAGGTAACTATTGTACTAGTCATGTTACACAAAAAATTATTTTTACCATCACAATCAGAAAAAATATTTAAGTAAACTTGAATAAATCATGCTTATGTTAGAATCGGTTGAAAAATAAAAATATTGTTTATCACAAAAATAATCATAACAAAAAATCAAAACATTTACAATTATAATTCCTTTTATTATAGACATACCTTAAACGCAACAATATTGTTAAATCATGTTCGTTTCCTATGTTCACCAAATTTCTTGACAAAACTTAAACGTATTTTCGGGTCCTAGCTCCACGATTATTGATCTAAAGAATTTCTATTGGTTTGAGCTTCGAAATAAAAATTATGAAAGGAGAATTTTTGCTCTCATTTTTTTCCATCGCGGTCGATAGATCTCTACGTTTTTTTAACGAACGATTCAACCCTCTTAGTACCCGAAAGCTGACACGTTCGTTTCCTCGATCACCCTCACATATACTTTGTGGCACACAAGCCAAAAACCTTGTATCGATACAAAGCAAACTTATGACAAAGCAACTTTTCTCCATGCATCATACTTTGCGATATAAAAGTCGCCCGCCAAATCGAATAACAGTTACCTTTCGTTCATATCTGAACTGTCCATAGCGGTTAACTTGTATTTTATATCTCAATTTTTAGTGGCAAAGTTTATTGATACTCCACTTTTTATATTTTAAATTAATTTCCTTAATTAAGAAGACTTAATGCCACTAAATGCCAACAATTTTTATGACCGTTAAATAATAAATGATTCTTTTCAGAAGCCAATGGGAGATTACCTTCATGCCCTAAAACAAATCATTGTTACAATGGATTTCAAATGTTTACAAAAATTAATAATTCAGGCAATACTCAATATTAAAAAATTAACTTTATCAATATTGGCTATTTTTAAATCTGTTACTTTTTTTCGCCTTTTGTGTTGTGGAGTTAAAGTCCACAGAATCCTAGTATTATAAACCACTATGCTACGGTTAGTTTGCCTTTTTTACAGTAACCACTTAATATTATTGGTAGTTTCAAGGAAGATCGTTATTATTTTGAGTCGTGATCGATACTGATCAAGAGTTGAAGAAGAGATCGCACTGACTTTTGAAAAGACAAATTCTCGGCGTTACATTTGCCGTATTAAAATAGTATTGCTTTTCCCATTCATTGGTGATTCTTATGTAACATAACATCTTAGAGCATATTTTTATTTAAGAGAATCTTTTGTAGCGAAAACTAATTCCAACAGGAAGAAATATGTAGGTTTTACCGAGATTCATTATATTCCTTAACACCTTATCGATGAATCAAGACACGATACACGGTGTCAAAAACAATTTTTAGAGTGTAATTGGATAGTAAAAGTACCGACCGTCGTATTCATGTAAATAGATATAGTATTCATGTTTATTGGAAAAAACGGGGGTAAGAAAGGAAGTAGATTTATTTAAGTATACATATATAATACCAAAGTAATAGAAAATTTCATAAAATCACCATTTTTTTGCGTTTATAATTCTATCATTAAATCGATACAAAATAGAAAATTAGCATCAAGAACACGAACTAGTTTGCTAATAAACGATGACATGTACATTGCGCACATGAAAAACACGACATTAAATATACCACGCCGAATATCAATTTTGAAAATCGTTTTAAAGGAAATGATCAAAAACAAATATATTAATTTTTCAATACAAAATATGTATTATTCTTTACAAATGTAACATTGTTAAATTTAGTTGTGTTCTACTTTTCTATTACCTCGATAAATTCGCTGCTTAATTTACTTCCCCCAATGATCTATACCTTCACATATATTATTACGATTACATTCCCGAAAGACCTTCAACAGATTTCGCACTTATTTTTCATTTATTTTCTTTATTTTTATTACACTTTTTCGACGGATAACCTAAACAGGTGTCCATAAAAACATACGTTAAAGTGAAGATCATAGGAGATTAGATCTCTAGACAGCAGTTTTACCGATATTTCTATCATATTTATCATAAATTAAACATTTTCATTCTTATTAGTTACAAGTTTAATCGATCATCAGTTTTTCTGTTGAATGAACAATTTTAGTGGGAATTGCATTTCTTTTCTCTTCGCATGTTGTGTGGAACTAATCGACACAGTGCCCCATCGATAAGGTGTTAATTAAATTGGATAGTGTATTTTTAATGCGTAATTAATCTGATACGAGTAAATACAATCAATAGAATTATTGCCGGTAGTGCCAAATTCATAAGTACAGGAGAGCCGATTATAATAAACGCTCGTACTCATTGCTCATCGCGTGCATATCTACTATAGTCGGCGGTTGGAGTAAAGAAGCTAACAAAAAAAACCACAAATATTAACAAGATTTAATATTATCCAATCCGTGGTTCATAATGAAGATAAAAAAGTGTATTAACCCCTTACCCTACGAGCACGAGTGAGGCTGCTCATCATACGGTATACAAGCAGAACATAGTATAAGAACTGCGAGTCAAGATCGTAATGTGTTTACCGTGTTAAATGTATGAAATACTTAACCACTTTGTTCTCATAGACGTCTTATGTCGAGACGACGATACTGATCCTATATAGTCATAGACGTGTTATCACGCGACGTTGTCTCTTGTGCAATGACACAGACGTGTAAACACGCGACGCCATTCCATTCGTCAACGCTACAGACGACATTTTTTGCGTGCCTCATTATTAGATTAAGGGCTTAAATTCGAAAAAGTGTTAATCCGAAAACGTTGCAGGAAAGGAAATTGTGATATTGCATTATGTGATACTGTAAATTTATAAATCGCGATGTTCCATTATGTACACTTTCCTGCTTTGAATTGTTTAACGCGGAGGAACGATAAATTCCAAATATGCTTAAGTCTTAAAATTTTTCTTTTCCTGTATCGTTTTCGGAATGAACAGTTTTTCGAATTTAAGCTCTTAATGTAAGAATGAAGCACGCGAGATATGTCGTCCGTGGAATTGTACGAACGGAATTGCGTCGCATGTGTACGCGTATGTGGCATTGCGCAAGAGATATAGTGTCGCATGTTAACAACGTCTGTGACCTTCTAGAAATAGTATCGTTGTCGCGACATAACACGTCTATGAGAACAAAGGCTAATTTAAAATAAGCATCTTTTCACAAATTGAAATATGTTACTACTGCATTGTTTACTTCATTATTTAAACACGGAATGCTTTTATTACCGATCGTAACTCATGGCAGCGCAACTTAAATCATAGGGTAAAGGATAAATTTACGGTATCTTTCCAATGGAAAAAATACCGTGAGTAGACTTGCGATAGGTTAAAAGCCGAGTTCAAAGAGGTAGCCGCCAATATGAAGCGATGGTATGATTACCACCAAAAAGTACACGCCTGAAATGCGATCGTTATGGAGAGGAGCACGTCGCTGACTACATTTTCCTCGCTATGTCGCTACATTTCCCTCATTATTCAATTACAATTCAAACTTTCTCACGAGCGGTACACTTAAAGGTTGTCGCCCACTTGTTAGCACGGCCCACGAATAGCACGATACCAACTCCAATGTATCCACATTATTGTGTGTACTTCAAATGTGAATGCATCCCCTTATCAATAACATCGCAGCATCGATGCTTTTCGCATTGCTAAAGATACCAACAAAATTCTCGTCAAAAATATTTTTCCAGGTTAGCGACAATCACATACAATCATAAAAAAAAGTATTGTCAGAATAAATCAAAATAGAAAAATTAGCATAAAATATCGGGAAAAAAATGCTATTGAAGCTAATTCTTCGTGGTAAGGTATTAAGTATTATGCCGAAACGTTGGAGGTTGATGTGAGATAATCTTCATACGCTAAGTAAGAGTGAAACAGCATTAATGCGAGGACAATCGTTTTGATGCTGCGCTGTTAAGTAGGCGACAACTCATGTTCGTGTTTCCAGTTCACCATGGTGCAAAGTATCGAGTAATATTCTAAGAATAGTTATTAGAATAAAATTCTAAGTAATATAATAGAAAAGATTCATGTAACATGTAAGAAAATGTTAGTGAAGATGGAATAACATTACACGCACCATAAAATAGAATATTTCCCCTCCTTTATGAGCGACCGAAATTCGACTCTTAACCTTCTACAAGCGATATTTGTTTTAGATTTTGTAACTCTGACCACGTTGTTTGGCGCGGAAAATAACTCTTCATTGCGACGTGAATTAATGCTGTAACTCGACTGACATCCACAATTTTCTTTTTCGTGAAAATCTTATAATATTCCTTTATTAAAAATCTTATCCATTTTTGCCGATTGTGGAATGTTTTAACAAATTTTAAAGATTGATGTTCTTTTATGCATAATCCTGTGCATTAGGAAAAGAAAAAACAGGACGTGAGCGATAGATCACACGACAAGCGTAGAGCGACCTTTTGTTGTAGAAAAATTTATTACTTTGGAAAGGAAGGATGGTTGATTTAGGAGTAAGCACTTATACGAAATGTTACTTTGGAGTCATCACGGGTTATATCATAGTAAAAGAGAGGACTATGTAGGTTCGCTAGGTAATCTCGTTACGATACATTCAGATGGTATGCAAAAGGGTTTAAGGTACCAAGAGGGTCAAGCTCGCCTCGTTATGGGAATGTAGAACGGCGCGTTAAAAATTCTCTTTTTCTTTTTCCTTTTTTCACATAAAAATCAAGTTTATGCAACTCCTCAAGCGTCATGACGAATATTGATAGACTTGTCCATTTCATTACGGGTAGCACTTTCACTTGGAAAAATCTTAAAACCGAATTTGAATAATATGTAATGCATCGTGCTTCAGTAATGACCGCCCGTTTGCTCCTGGTAAACCTCGATGACGTCGTCGTTCTCCATTTCAAGCTGAAAAGAAAAAAAAAACATTCTTATTCATATCTTTTTCTGGAAACATAATCGACATTATTTTTGAGAAATCATAACTAAAATTCTTTTCTGGAAGTAGTAAATATTTTTTTTCGATAAATAATAAACATTTTTTCACGGATTAGCAATATTTATTTTTAAGGATAATTAAGATCCTTTGTTTTAAAGAAAAATGATGTAATGGATTCTCGAGCATAAACTATTGTAAGCTTTCAGTTCACGATATGATTGCATCAGATTTATGGAATTGATTGATAAATTAGTACGAGATTTTCAACATCTTAACTGCGGACTAATACTACTGAATATTTCCACGCAGTACAAGGAATGAATATGCATAAAAAATGCGCTGTAAGATTTTTCTTTTAATAGAAAAGCATTCTTTAACAAACTTACGAGCTATATAAAAAGCAGCAATTATTTATATATGTAAGCATCATATAATAAATTAAATAAAATAAATAATAAATACAATTAACACATTCACTGCCAGACAAATTTCATACAACTTGCCTGAAAGAATTCTTAGTCAGACAATGCATATTAACCCTTAACACTCGAAACTTTAAGTGCGAATATCAACCGGCAACTTCAACTTGTTCTCCTTATATTTCGACTAGATGGTTTTTAAGTGTCAAGCTTTAAATGCTATAATGGCGCGTAAATAATAGTATCAAAGTCATTCAAAATAATCTTTATTCATTTCACAAGTAATATAATATTGATTACAATATTTATATTGTTAATTATAACTGATTAACGTGTAGTATTTTTTAAAACATTCATTGGGACGCAAACCGGGTTTGCGTTCACAGATCTAACAGTAGAAAACTGTTCTTTTACCGCATTACTTCCTTTTGATGAACAAACAAGACACTTTTTCTTTTCCCTTTCGGCAACTTATTTATTATGTGGAGTTTCCCGTCTAAGCACTGACGCCGTTTGAAAAGAGGGGAAAACAAAGAATAAAGGGACGACGGCAAACGTGGTTCATGGCGAGAGCTTGGCGGAGACGGTTACGTTGTGTGAGAGTTTTCAAGAATACATTTTCGTTGTGGTGTTGGACTGAACGAGTTGTTCAGTCTCCCTGAATTGCACGATTCCTGTTTTTTCCTTACAACAAACAATTATCGATAACGACTCGAATAATATCCAAAATAAAATATACACTCGGATTAACACGTTTCAAATAAAAATAAAAAATATATATATATACATATACGTATACATATACATATATCAGGTCAGTCCATAAGTTCGTGCGCATTAATAGCATGCATGGAATTTGTTATAACTCGCCACTAGACCAATAAGATTTCGAACCTTTCGAAACTTATCGTCGTTTGACAAATATATTAGTCAGTCTGCCACTAATTTTCGTAAATATCGGACACATATTAGTACCCATAGAAAATGAATATATGATAATCAATACAAACGTGCTGTATTATATTTTTTCTTTTTGTGTGGCGAATGTGCCAGATCTGCAACGATAAAAATTAATAGTGTACATGACGAACATACTGTAAGTGTAAGGACTGCCCAGAAGTGGTTTAAAAAATGTTAAGTTGGAGAAAACAGCATTTATGGTGAACCCCGTTCAGGACGTCCTGTTAATTTTGATAACGACGTTCTTAAAAATCTTGTGGAGTCAGCTACAATTAACAGGGGATCAGTAATTTTACACTTTATAGGTCTACATGCTTTTATTCATATAAAAAATTCATATAAAAATTGCTATAATAATGTAATGAAGTATGTTATGTAGAATAAACTATAAAAAATAATAATAAAATATTTGTTAAACGAGATAGCTGATAAAAAAACGAATTTTAATTTGAATTTAACATTTGGATGCAAATATTATTAAAATTTACACACATGCTTGTGAAAACACAACGGATGTAAACCTTTTTTACATCTTATACAAATTAAGTTAGACCTTTTAGTAGCATTGTTCTCTGTACTGCAGACTACACAACGCCTCAAATTGCGCCCTGGTAGTTTTTCTAACCCGTATGGTTTTTCCCCTCTCATGATACACGCGTCTTTTCTTGTTCGAGTCCATTCATTTTCTATTTCAGAAATTATATCAGACGTGTATTGGAGTCGTGATATTGCTTGGCCTCCTATAGTTTCTTTATATAGCAAATACGAATTTAATACCATCCATGAAAATATATTAAAGGTCACATTCATCCAGTACTTTAGAGTGCGACGTTCATCTAAATAAGTATACAACATCTTGTCGGATTCGTGCACACCACCCATAAAATTATTATATGAATGAATAATGTTTGGTTTTGTCTTCTCTCTTTTCCTTCCATAGCGTTTTTTAACCACTGTTGCATTCGCTGTTGACGAATCCGTAGAAATCAACAAAACGGGATTCCTCGAAGATCGTTTCTCGCGATGTGCGCATAGAAGCACTTCCCCGTTTTGAAAATATTTCGTTTCTCCAACCTTTACTTGCTTAGCTTCACTTGGAACGTCTTTTCTATTTTTTCTTATCGTGCCTGTTATACAGGTATTTTTTGTATATACAAATTTTGCCAAAGCAGTACTTGTAAAAAAATTATCCACATATATATGATGTCCTTTATTCAAACAATCAGCATCTTGCAGGAGTTTTTCAACAACATGGTACCCAAGCACATTTTTCGAAACCTTTGATTTCGCGCCTCAGTAACAGTAAAATGATATGCAATATTTGGATACAGCATTACAAAGCATCCAAAACTTTATGCCTCACTTGTGATGTTTTTTGTTCGGTAAATATTGCGTGATGCTTGAGTGACACAGCGTTTCCACCAAAGATTCGTCAATGGACAACGTTTTCTGTGGCGTGTAATGCATTTGAAATACTTGATTGGCGTGCTCCAGAATTGGATTAAATTTCGCACATGGGTCATATTTTTCATGGCTTGATGAAAAACATTTTTTATTGTCGACTACATGGATACATCTTAAAATATTTTGGAATCTGTTCCTTGAGAACATTTTACTAAACCAGGGTATTGCTCTTGAACCTACAGTCCAATATGAATATATCGTTGGCTTTCTTGTTACTCCCATTTCCAGGACTGTAACTGGATAGCAATCTATCTATCTCGACTTAGAATTTGGAATGGATGCTGATATTAATTCTTTGGCATATCTATTTGTTTCTTGAACCATCATTGCCCAAAGCGAATCGGTAAAAAAGAGATTGAAGTAATCAATCGGTTTGGAACTAACAGGTAAATGGTGTTGCGGTCCGGATCTTTTTACAAATTCGAATGGATTACCATTGTGATTGTATTCATTTTCCATAATTCTAATATATTTTGAGGTGTGTCTAGTGTTTTGAATATCACTATCAGAATCAGAATAGTCGATCACATTAATTCTTCTTCTTTTAAAAATGACAACATCATTATCAGTGCTGTCGCAATTCGAATCCGTTAATGCGCTACTCATCTTACGTTTCGAAGTCATTGAATTGCTGAAGGGCATAAAATAATAATAAAATACAATTGTATTCTTTATATTATAGATTACATATGAAATTATTGAAAATATTGCTCCACATACCTTCAATATATGCAATAAAATCTTTAAATAATGTTTTTATATGATTTGACCGCACTGATGTCACTAAGAACCGATGCACAGGAGACTGTCGGAACGAAACTGAACCGTAGGAAATGATTATTGCATGTAAGCTGAAAACAGCGCAATCGCGCCATTCGGCGTTTTTCGGCACGGAATATAACAAGCGCTATCGCGCCGCTTGACAAGTTTCGATCGGGAAATGAGAAAGGCCCGTGGGACTCAAACGGTTAAAGGAGATTGGAAAAGTATCCACACATGGAAAGTGGGTACCGCATGAGCTATCCGAAGTCAATTTCTAGCAGCGAATAAACATCTGCATTTCTCTTTTATCGCGCTTCGAAAAAGAGCCATTTTTAGACCGTTTAGTAACAGGTGACGAAAAATGGATTATTTATCATAATGTCAGAAGAAAAAGAAAGTGGACAGATTAAGATAAGCAGTCTCTTTCAACAGCAAAGGTGTCTACATCCTAAAAAGATACTTTTAAGTATTTGGTAGGATATACATGGTATGATTCTTAGGATAGAATCTTAGGATAGAATATATAGAGGCAGTCGAGAAAGAAGGGTCGAAGAAAGAGCAGTCGAGAATGAAGAGTCAGGGGGAACAGTAGGGCAAAGAGTAAAGAGTAAAGAATTACAGAGTTAAAGAGTAAAGGGTTATAAAGTAAAGAGTTAGAGTATAAAGAAACATATATCGTGTAAACTGTATCTTAGTAATAATAATAAACTATCCATCTGTATCGACACAAGTCGCTGGCGAAAAAATACTTGAACCTAATCATCCATAATAAAATCTTAAATCAATCCCCCACACTATCATTATAAAGAACTTACTATAATTATACACGCACGTCAAACAGCACATAATACACCTTGTAGGTATGCTGCCACCGTTCCTTGGCAAACCGGATGTGGAAGAGTTCTGTGCAATTCACCTCAAGATGGGTAAAAAGGTGGGATCGTGTAATACGCTGGGGCAAAACCTCACCCAGGTATTGGAACGCTAGGACACCCCTTTGTTGGATACAGATGATGCAACTAAAAATACACTCTTTCGCCAGTGAACGTGCACTGAAGATCCAGTATTGCAGCCCAAGATAACATAGCATTGTTTGTAATCCTCTATGCATCGTGTAATAATGTGCGTGCCGCACTATTAATTTGGAGACATAGCATTTCGGTAGTATGACCGGAAACTTGGACGAGAATGAAAGATTCGAATGCCGTAACCTATCACCAACATATAGGAGACCGCCCTGCGCTAGGAAATGATCGAGTATGTGCAGGCCACTTTTAAAAGGGAAAGGCGAGATCTGACATCCCCTTTTTCCTATTTCTGCAAAGTACCTCACCTTCACATAAGTACATCATTCAGGAGTTTGAATGGAGCTAATTTTGTTGTAGCATACATAAGAGTGACTTGATAGGGAGAAGTAGTAAGAGTTGTTAAATATATTACCGTGGCACAAGCAAAATTTGAAGCATCACAGATGTCATTCTATGTGGCTTTAAGTTGGACGATGAAATGCACTGGCCTGTCTATCGACGGAGGTAATTGCATTCACTCAAATTGCTCGCCTGGAACTCTTTGCGTGAACTACAAAGCTCATCGGGTAAAGGGTTGTCCCGCCCAATTTTCTGCACCCAGAGCAATTGCAACAGAATTTTATCATTAATGGTAACAGAGGATGCTGGTCAAAGGAGGGAGATAGTAGGGATAGAAACAGACGCTTAGTGTTAATGACAGGTGGAGAAAGTACCTAAAAGGAAAAGGAGTCACCACGAGATCTCGACTGCAATCCCAGTACTTTAACGGTGGAATCATCGTGCAATACTTTTGGACATGGAGGACACAGATTTTCTAAAGGTAAATAAGACAGGAGCCTTGGAGAGTTACCGGTCTATTTATATGGGTAAAAACCACTCACTGTGAAGAGCCCCATTAGCTTGTTTCCTAGTTCGATCATTGTCACCAAACATAATGTCGTCCACATATACACTGTGAGAAAGAAGCGGAGCTGCTATAGGAGACTTAGGACCCTTACCCATTAAAAGTACTCGTAAGACACATTTGAACAGGAGTGCAGCAGAGGCAGTGCCATAAGTGACAGTCAGCGGACAATAATTTAGAATCTCCTGGAAGGAGAACCTCCAGAAAATTCTTTGATAACTGGAGTCACTTTAATGCTAATGTATCTGCCTGAACATCTCTTTGATGTCCACAGTTGAAACAAATCGAGCTCGCCAACACAAGACGATCTCACATAAATTTGTTTGTAGCTTCGGATCTACAACGAGGTGGTTATTAAAGAAAGTGTGGTTCGTGAAGAGGACAGATGCATTAAAAGCCACCCGGATCTTGTCTGCATTGCCTACCGACTTCACTGCTAAATGATGGAGTGGTAGGTGTACCATCACTTCACTGGATGGATCGGAAAGAGGGATCTCTTCCACATGACGGAGGGCTTCATATTGTGATAGAAAATCCTTATAAGTTTTAGAAAGGGAAAGATCTTTGAATAGCATGCATTAATTTTTAGGAATAATCATTGCGCCAACTGGGAGGTGTCTCCAGTGGACAGTGATGCGTCAGACTTAAAGAGCGGCTTGACTACGTAATATCCATTGGCAAACGAAAATGTGTTCGCCGAAAATGATCCTTTCACCGGCTATCCTCGGAAGATACAGAACATCGTTTCGGATCTTCTTCTAACTTACAAAAGCAACGGATGGATTCATGGAGAGCATCCAATACAGCAACATGGTTCGAATAAACAACCGAGGCATTAAGATGGGAAGATGGAGAATAATTTCCGAAGAGGACCCAGCCGAAAATTGTCCGCTATGCTAACACGAAACCCTGCGGGCCATTGATAATACCATCGAGTATCAGTTTGTCGGTATAATCCGCTCCCATTATCAATTAAATCGGCTTGGGACAATGCAGATCAAAATTGGCCAAAAAAAGAGAACAAAGGGAATGACAGGTTGCGACCATATGCATGGCTCGATGGTGAATGATGCGAATTATTTAGCAATATCAGCTTGTGATTCACCAATATCGGTTACCATAATTGGAATCGGCAATGGATCGAATGAAGTATCTGAATAGCGGACTGCGTAATAAAGGATGTCTGGAATTCCTGATCTAACAGAGCACGAACTGGCACCTAACCACTCAGGAGCATTACCGACACCGTGGCAAGAATTGTATGGATAACGCGTGAGCATTCACGGTTATTGCTTACCGTCTCAATTTTCTTGTTGGGTTGTACGTTGCTGTGCTCAGAAGAATTAATCAAAAAAGCTACCGTGGATACTGAGCTCTTGCTGGAATTAGAATGGCTTCAGCCAAGGTGTAATAGAGTGTGGTGTCTCTGCTTATAGACACATGTGCAAAAAGAATTTACACATCTACTATTCTTTCCAATGAGTTCTAGATGCTGGTTGACCAACATACTCAAAAATGCTCAATACTGAAATAGGTGATGCACAGAGTGACAATAAAAACATGACGGTCTCTGCGAGCAGACTTGATGAGACCTTATCACACTCCGTTTAGATTTCTGATTAACTCCACAGGATCGTCCACCGAGCTCAACAAGCTCCCCAGTCTCTAAGACTTGAAGCCAATGGGAAAAGAATTCATCAAGCTCTTCGAAAGTTGGAAATACGTTCGTGTCCTTCTTTGTGAGGACCCAGGCCTGACGGGTGATGGCATCTAGTTTACTTAAAACAAGGAAGATCAACTGATCCTCCCAAAGGTTGATCAGGCAGAAAGCATTTAGGAGAGTTGTCCTAATCTCACTAGCCTGGTCCCTAACATTGCATAAATCGTGCAGGTGATTAATACCTACTCTCAGAATGTCCCAGAAAGGCTATAAGTACACGTAAACAATGGTACACCAGTTCTCTTACCGCTTACTTAATTTCTCCCATGCAAACTTACAATTTGCGGTGTACACTTTCACGTTAGCCAAAATCATTTCACACATAAAACTTGATTGCATATCGCTGTTCAAGCGAACGCTCAATTACGCCATGTTACAAAATCGAAAGACGCACTTCACGCGAAGGCTCGTCTTTCCACTCAGACTGCTCGGAGCAAACTGGCAACTGGTTGCATTGAAAGGACAGACCCTTCACTACATTTCCCGGGCCGTTTTATCCCAGTTCATCCGTATTTTCATAATGGACCATGTATGAAACCAATAACCACCTCAGTTTACAGCAAGATTTAATAGTAAACAATCTTAGGACTTCCGTTTCCAATGTGGTAGAGTGTGAACAGTGTAGCAAATGCAAAATAATTAGAAGTAAAACTGAGGGATTTAAGGAAAGTGCAAGTAAGCAAAGGGGGCCAAAAGATGGGAGACGAAAGAAAAGAGAAGAAAGTTTAGAATGGGAATAGAAGGGGTAGAGCAAAATTTGACATGGAAGAAGAGGGGGACTAGGTGGAAGCGGGGAGAAATAGCAAGAACGGAGGGAAGAGTAAAGGGAGAGAGGGTATGGGTGGAGACAGGTAGGTTAAAAATAGGGAAGAAATGGTGGAAATGGAAGGAGGAGGAAGGGAACTAGTCTATAAACGTGAGGGGATAGTGAGAAGAGGAAGTAAGTGAAAAGGGGAATTAAGGGGGGGGGGGTGAAAGAGAAAGCAATAGGAAACGGAAGTACTGTTGTGTGAAAAGAGAGGGGCAGGTGGGAGGCTGAACAGCCACCAGAAAAAAAGACTGGTAGCTGGGCAGCTCAGGTTGGAGGGTTCAGAATAAGTTTAGAAGTAAGATAGGTTAAGGACAGGATAAGGAAGAAAAGAACAGCAGGTAGAGTATATGGTATGTAAAAAAAACTGTAACCCTGAGGGGAAGGTTGAAGATAATCAATCATATATACATACATACATATTGATAAACAATGTATAGGCAATAAAAACAAAAAACGTTGAGTAGCACTATTATAATTAGCATCCATAGGGGACTTGGTTAGGTGGCGTGGTTGAGGGCGTACGTGTGAATGGGTAGTGAGTAGCTATAAGTACATTGAAATTATAGTAAAAAGCGATAAATACGGAGAAAAAAGGAGCGAAGCGAAAGTTACGGAGGTAAGAAGCAGGGAAAGTGAAGGGAGTGCAAATAGAGAAGGGATAAGCAGGTAAGGAAAGGAAATAGCGAGGGGAGACGGAGAGGTTAGGAGACGGTAGGATTTGAGGTTATAGTAACGTTTCTGGCGGGAAGGTAAGTAGAGAGGATGAAGAAGGAAAGAAAAGATAGGTTGCCAAAAGGAGTGAAAGGAGATGATATGTAGGTAGTAAAGGTTGCTCAGTGATAGACTATGTTATTGTAAACGAAAGAAGCCAGGATATCGTAACAAATTTTGAAGTAGAAAGCAAAGTGAACTCGGATCACATGCCTTTGGTAGTGGAGCTGAAAGATAGTAAGGGGAAAGAGCAAGGATGGGATAGAAAGGCAATAGAACAGTACACAGAAGGAACGGACATGGAATGGGAGGAAATAAGTAGAGGAAAAAGCACAGAAGAAAAATGGATGGAGCTGAAGAAATTGATACAGGGAGCAATGATAAGGAAGAAAATAAAAATAGGGTATAAAGACTGGTTGAATCGAGACTGTACAAGAATGAAGAGGAAAGTGTACAAAATCTACAAAAGATGGAAAAAAGGGAAAACCAGCAGTGAGGACTACATAGAAAAGAAAAGGGAGTGGAAGGAAATATTAGACAGGAGTAGGGAGAAGAGAAGAAGTGAGGAAGAAGAAGAATTGAAAATGGTAAAAAATAAAAAGGAAGTATGGGCATATATCAACAGGAAGAGAAGAAAGAATGGGAAGAAGATTTTGTTAGGCTGCTGAAGGGTACAAGAATAAAGAGCAAGGAGCAATATAACGAAGGCAGATCGAAACAAGAAGATAAATAGAGAAAAGAGGAAAAGGAAGTGGGATCGGATATGGAGGAAATAGCCCAGGTGGTGAGAAAGATGAAGAAAAAAGAGGCGGCAGGAATAGATGGGATTCCGATGGAGGTATGGAGGTATGGAGGAAAGGCGGTGAGAGAGGGTCTAATGGAAATAATAATAAGGTTGTGGAAGGAAGATGAATTACCTAACGACTGGAAGACTAGTGTGATAGTGCCATTGTATAAGAAAGGGGATCAGGGAAAAGTTGAAAATTATAGAGGAATCTCGTTGATATGCACGGCTCACAAAATATATGCAGAAAAAATAAGGAGAAGATTGGAAAAAGAGGTGGATAGAGTAAAACTGTTATCAGAAAGTCGAGGAGGCTTCAGGAAAGGTAGAGGGATGATTAACAACATCTTCGTTATGAGTCATTTAATACAGAGAGAAGGGCTGAAGGAAGATAAGAAGATTTTTGCAGTGTTTGTAGACCTGAAAGCAGCGTTTGATAACGTGGATAAGAAGGTGCTATGGAGGATAATGGAGGAAAAAGGAATAGATGATAAATTGCTGGAAAGACTAGGGCAGATGTATGAAGAGACAACATCTGTAATGAGGACTAAAGAGGGGATGACAGGATGCTTTCAAACAAGAAAAGGAGTAAAGCAGGGATGTGTGCTGAGTCCATTACTGTTTAGTATATACATGGCGGATATAGATCAATGTCTGGAAAAAAGAGGAGTAGGTGCGATAAAATTAGGAGAAGGAAGGATATGGACTTTGGCGTATGCAGACAACCTAGTAATGGTAGCACAAAAATAGAGAGGCATTAATGGATATGCTGGATACATTTAAGGAATTTCTGAAGAAAAGGAAGGTAGCTATGAACACAGAGAAATCTAAGGTACTAGTTTTTAATAAAGGAGGGAAAGAAAAAATGGAACTATGGAAATGGGGAAAGGAGTTTATAGAGGAGGTAAAAGTGTTTAAATACTTGGGTTTTACGTTTAACAGAAAAGGAAACTATAAGGATCAGTTAATAGAGCTAAGAAAAAAAGGAAGGATTGCAGCGAATGGAAGGGATGGGGTTTAGGGGAAACATGTTGTAGAGATAACTTGGATAGGAGAGAGATGTTATTTAGATATTTAGTGAGAAGCGTCATGGAATACAGAGTCGAAGTATGGGGGTAGGAGGAAAGAAAAGAGTTAGAAAAGGTCATGATGGATTATGTAAGGTGGGTATTTAAATTAGACTTCTGTACACCGAGATACATAATAAGGAAAGAGTTAGGATTAACAAATCTAAGGGTAGGCTGGAGACTAAGAGCGAGGAGATACAAAGAGAAGATAAAAGATATGGAAGACTCCAGATGGGTAAAAATATGCTGGAAAGAGAACCAAAGTGAGGGGTGCGGGGATTTATATGGATAGGAAAGGGAAAGATTCTATAATAGAAATGGTTGGGGAGTAGCGGCAGTAGATAATATGTTAAGAGAGGAAAGGGTTTTAGAGAGAGAAATAATTAGGAGGGAAGCGGACATACAGAAGCAAGTAGAGGGGAATAAAATACAGGAAGCAAAATATATTAGGAAGTATAAAGATTTTATGAGGGTAAAGGGAACTCCAGAGTACTTGGATAGGAAGTTTTTGGATAGTATAAAGAAAGGGATGTGGGTAAGAGCAATGATAAGGGTGAGGTGTGGGAATATGGAAGAAGACAACAAATATTGGTTAGAAGAAGAGGAGAGGAGATGTATATTTTGTAGGGTAGGAAGAGATAATTGGAAGCATTTTGTGGGTATATGTGAGGTTACAAGACAATGGTTTGAGACGTTCGGGAGAAATGAGGAAGAGAGGATTAGAAGAATATGGAATGGGAAGTTAGACAAGGAGAAAGGTGGGTTATTAAGTAAATTCATGAGGGAGAAGGAGAAAAAGAGAAAATATAAAGAGATAGGTAACATGGGAGCATAAGTGCGCGGTACGGATGGATGAATGGAAAAGAACTTTATGAAAACCAAGTCCCCTCCGTGGTTTATTAGCTTGGATTCGTGGCTTGTAAATGCGAGGTAAATACACTGGTTATGGATGGATGGATGAACAGATAAGGATCTTACATAGACCAAGTCCCCTTCTTTTCATGTAAATATGCTGAAGTGTAAATAAATAAATAATAATAATTAGCATTAATAGATAACGAGCACATCTTCTAGTAATTCTAGTATAGGTTCGTAAAGTAATTTTTAATGTAGTCACATAGATCATGCCATCTGATCCAAGCGATGAAGGTATCGAGACAATACAATCCAACTTCCAGTGCATAAGAGATAAGTTATCTTGCTGATTGATAAGTTTATCGATCTGCATTGAAATTGAAATGCTATTTTTTGCGAGGGTAAAGTTTATGCAACTACTCTTTTTGCTATTGCTTCCCGAAATCGCATTTAACTTTTTCTGTTTTGCCACACAGAACATTTATTTGGAGAAGCGTCTTATAAGTTATGCTCAGGGATGCTCATTATACTATCACCTATTAAGAAATGACTTGGAATACGATTTAGAAAGATTATTAGGATCCTAGGACTGTGGAGTTGCAGAACGTAATTTTAGTATAACCTCGATTTCAATTACGCACGTATTTCGATGCTCAAAGGTAAATACAGAAACATTTACGGTAAAAATTCTGTGAAATGTGCAGAACGTGGTAGCAAAAAGTGCCAATATATGTCGTTATTGGCTAAACAATTTGTAACCTTTTGGTTATGCTCCGCAGAACTTATTAACACTTTTTGTGCCGTATTATGCGTCACATAGAACTTTCCGTTTATTTCATTTGCAATTTTTGCTGTGAAATAAAATTTTTTTTGAAGACTTGTTAGAAAGTCATGCATTTATGTCCTAATTATATGTATAGCAAATTTATCATATCATGGCTCATTTACTCCCCATGAAGTCAAATTATCTGCTGCGATTGTCTCTTTCAGACTGCAATTGTGCAGTTGCATAGCATGGTGTCAAAGATGAGTCTCAGATAATACTGATGTTTATTTAATTCAGTATATACAGAGTGTATCTAAATTGTTGTAATAAACTTCAGGAGGTGATTCCTAATATCGTAACAAAATAAAAATGTGCTATGAACATATGTCATACAATGAATCGTTACTGAGTTACGTGCTAAAATGATTAGATGTATGTACACTGCCCACAACACATCATAGGAGATGCTGAAGAAGGTTTTTCACGAGTTGTGTAACGCCGTCGAATCATACGAGTCACAACATGTGAAGATGTTTCAATGAACATTTTAATTAAACTGATATTCTTTCATCATCTGTTTATATTTTGTAACATCATTTTATTACGGTAGTAAAAGCGATCAAAATTAATGTTGGTGGTTCGGAACCCATCTTAAACAGTAGGTCCTAGGCAAAATGACTGATCCGATCAGAAACCGACCATTATATATATTTCTCATGGCAAAATCTAATTACAAAACACATAAAAAAAATTATGAACAAATACTAAACATATACTTCTTATCAATAAATTATAATATGTTCAATTTTATTCTGCAAAAAACGAATCTATATGCAGAAAAAGTATTATTAAAAGACATTTTTACGTTCAGATGATTGGAAACCTACAAACAAGAATTAAATAAAACGGTTTTTCAGACTCATTATGTATATGGGAATAGTACAACTTTAAAAATATTATTTATATTGATCCAAAGACCCTGTTTCTAATCAATAACTTCTTCCTTACTGTTAGATGGGGGCTAATGATGATTCATTTCCCTTACCCCAAATCCATTGCCACTCAACAATATTATAAATAATCCATTTCTAATCCTCCATCATTACTCGCTTCAAAAATAGTGACTTTTTGTTACGCTTACAGAACAAACTGCAGATAGAAACGCAATCCAACAGATTTTGTTAAAAATGTTTCGGATCCTTGTAAATGTTTTTCGTATCAAATTGTTACTTTAACAACTCTTTGTTTCATTGTTTGAATTGTCTCGAACTCATCCGTTCATAAGAATTTATTTACAGAGTGAAGGACTTCAGCAAACGTTGGAATATCTTCATTATTTAATATCCTGTCTCATGTCGCGTACCCCCGTCTAATTTTCTACTGAACAGATATATCAGGTGCACCGGTATGAAGTGAGCGCGTTAAGATACAAATGTGTAGATAGGGAACATTAGTTGTGAACGAGCCTTAACTTTTTTTTGTTTGGTTGGTATGACATCTGTCAAACATATTTAATATACATCGAGTCATTGAACAAACAACATCATATTTTTTTATCGTGTTAAAAATGTCGAATTTTTTACCAGAAAGTGATGATTTGTGGAAAGCATTAATTTTTTGTTTTCATTTGAAGAAAAGTGTTGCAGAGTCGCATCGAATGCTCGTCGAGACATATGGTGATCATGCTCTATCAGAAGCAACATGCAAAAGATGGTTTCAACGGTTCAGAGATAATGATTTTGATGTGAGAAATGAAGAACGTGGAAGACTATCAAAGAAGTTTAAAGACGCCGAATTGCAAGCAATATTGGACGAAGATGATACTTTGAGTCAAAAGCAAATGGCAGCAATGTTAAATGTTGCACGACAAACAATTTCTGACCGTTTAAAAGCTATGGGAAAGATCCAAAAGTGTGGAAAATGGATGCCACATAAATCGAATGAAAGCCAGATGGAAAACCGAAAAAACACTTGTGAAATTTTGCTTCAAAGACGCGAAAAAAAATCAGTTTTGCATCGAATTGTTACTGGCGACGAAAAATGGATTTTTTTGAGAATCCTAAACGGAAAAAAACCATGGGTTAATTCGAGACAACCATCAACATCGAGTGCAAAACCAGATCAATTCGGCAAGAAGGCAATGCTCCGTGTTTGGTGGGATCAGAAAGGTGTGGTGTACCACGAGCTTCTAAAACCTGGTGAAACTGTTAATACTAATCGCTACAGACAACGAATGATCAATTTGAACCATGCATCGATCGAAAAACGACCAGAATGGGCCAGAAGACACGGCAAAGTAATTTTGTTACACAACAATGCACCTGCACACAAAGCAAAACCACTTTTGGATACAATCAAAACACTTGGCTGGGAGCTGCTACCCCACCTGCCGTATTAACCAGACTTGGCCCCTTCCGACTACCATTAGTTTTCATCGATGGGACACGCATTGGCCGAGCAGCCCTTCGATTCCTACGAAGAAGTAGAAAATTGGGTGTCCGATTGGTTTGCTTCAAAAGACGAACATTTCTATTGACGTGGTATCCACAAATTGCCAGAAAGATGGTCAAAATGTGTAGAAAGCAATGATCAATATTTTAAATAAAATTTTTTTACTTTACCATTTAAAATTGGTGTTTCATTTTCACAAAAAAACGCTCGCTTCATACCGGTACACCTGATATGTATTGTAAGCAAGGAATATGCCACAGATATGTATTCGATTCAACATCCGTTTATTTGAGGGGTTAGGGGTAGTCAGGATTTTCAAAAAATCGATTGTTGTTTCTTTGTATTTTCTTAAAGTATGATATCTCGAAAATATTATGTAAAATTTACAAGTAAATCCAACAAATAGTTTTCGTGATATCCTACAATTACTAAAGCACTGTTTGAATCTCAGCGATAGGTAGCTGACGGCAGACCATTGTCAGTGCCATCAAGCCAATTTATGAAGATCTGAGTAACAGTAATTTACTCTCAAGTGTGTCGGTAGAGTCAATCAAAATAATAATGAAAGCTTCAATCAACTAGTGTTGAAAATAAGCCCAAAAACTTTGAATACTAGCTTCACTATTATAGAAATTGCTGCATATATCGCAGCTTGTGTTTTTAATTAAGGTACACAGTCATTATTAATTGTTATGAATGCCCTCGGAATAAATTGTGGATCAAATGCTCATCGATACGCTGAAAAAACTGATTCTGAGCGTGTAAACGTGGCAGATAAACGCGATAATGAGAACACTCGGGAAGGCAGAATGCAACGTAGACAACAGAAAATTGATATATTAAAAACTTTCACATCGGCAGAAGAAACATTATATGGCCCAGGAATAGATGACTCGGTGTAAGTTATTAAATAATTAGTATTTATATACACGAATCGAGTGTAAAACTAAATGCGTTTTTCTTGAAACTATGTTTTCGAAATCGGTGACCACTGTAATTCAAAAACCACTCCGCGGATATAAGGTAGCAATCATTTCAGTTACAGGCGTCGTACCAATGCAAAGGAACGGTCGAACTGCCGATCACACAGCAGAAAAATTTAGAAATTCGCTGAGGGGCCACGTTCTGGAATATCGAGAAAAAGGAAGAAGAGAGTGGACAGTGAGCGTTTGTCGAAAAGAGGAATAATTGGTGTGGTAATGCCGAGCGAGAGAGTAGAGGACAAGTGTGTGTACAAGACGATACAAGCGACCTGCAAGGATCTGCGAGTGAGCGAAACAAGAACATTGTGTAACGGGAGAGCGACATCTGCAATCCAAGACCTTAGATACCAGCACTCGTCCTTGTCAGTATATGCAAGTGCGCGTATATTTTGCAAGTTGTAAAGTCCTTTTGAATTGCAGCACCGTTTTAAAAGGAATCTAATGTCGTAATCGACGACTACGACCGAGTCGGCTGAGGCAGTCAAAGTCGCGTATCGTTTTTGAACACTATTTTCCATATGTGTGTTGGTTAAATAAAGAAAATCTGTGTTTTTCACGGAAAACTCCATTACCGTGTTTACTAGAATTTCCGCTACCTCCTCAAGCTTCTCCAACAAAACCTGTGGCACTATCCCAATTGTAACCCCTATTTTTATAGAATTCATACTCTAGCTGGCCGCAAAATAATAAATTGTTTTAACGTTTTTTTTTCTTTTCAAAAAGGAAAAATAGGGTTACGAGATATTATAAATAATCAGAATATCACCTAAATTGTGCTTCCCTACTCACAAGTGTCTTTCAAATCTTGTTTCTCTCTTCGTAACTGGCCCTTAAACTGTATTTTTAATTCGTAAACGGCATTTGGGTCGAGCCTTTGTCGTCATTATCGCAGCGCGGCTTATGTATTCAGTGGATACTGTGGTCGTAATTATATGGGGTTTAGGCTCATTTTGATGGATAAAATCTTATCAATATGTTAAAAAGATGTTTAGGTTAAAAGAAATAAAATTGAAAAAGTTAACAATATTTTTTATGCTGATTTTTAAATGTCACTTGTCCACCTCTGATTTGACCTGCTCCTTTTATTTGGGGTCTCGTTTGTGCGCGGGCCCTTTTGTTCAGCAGAAAACAAAAGCCCAGAAAACTGTCTCCTACTTCGTAAGTGACAAAAATAGTATCCACATTTTCGGACTCATAAGACGATTTTACTGCACTACTTTTGTATAGTCCCATTACAGATAGAAAATTAATTTTCGTCGTGAGAAAGAATTAATTTCTCATCGTGATATGCATTATTTTTTATAAATGTTAAACTTGATTATGTATTACTATTTATTACATCTCTTATATGTGCGTCACAAAAAAATTTTTTGTATTTTTTTTTTTATTGAAAGAATACTTTTACAGCACATTTTTCCACATTTTTACGTCTTTATTGATGAAAAATTTTACCGTAAAACGCATGTCAAGTAGAAAACCATATCCTTTGATGATTCTTTCCCCAAGTCGTAAATAACATGATCAAAATACGAGAGTGGTCTGAAAAGTTTCTGAACTCACAGAGATACAAAACATTTTTACATTGCACAGATGTTTTTGATGAATGTTGCCATATACATGTTGAGATCGGACACTTTTCAGACCACCCTCGTAGTGGAAAAGAATTTTGTGTTACTGTGATTAAGAAAATGGTTGATTAATGTCCTTACCTGTGAAAGGGCTATACGTAGAATAAAAATTACGACTAAAATTAATACAAATATCCATCTTGAAACCGCGTGAGGAGTCCATAGATCTAGGTATCTTTGATATATCTGAAACATAAGTATTTTATATCATTAAATACACGTACATTTGTATGCCTACACACGCATTAACTGCATGTGTCCAGCGTTAGTCGTATTACTATAGTAATAATTGTCATCTAAATCTTCAAGGTATTATTTTCTGCAAACTGTTCTATTTTCAGACATTCTTAATTTCTTAAAGTGGCATAGATACATATTTTTCATGTTGTTTTTAAGAAGAAACGAAAGAAAAATCAATTATCCTTTCGCAATCCCTTGCAAATTAACAAAAATTATTGAACCTCTCCACAAAAAATTGTTCTTTGGCTACATATCAACCTGGAGAAAGGCATGTACAATATATTTAATATTGGGCCGAAGAATGGTCATGCCTTTGTCAAAATTTGCAACAAACAGGTAGGTGTTAGAAATTAGATTCGTATCAGAAACAAACTATAATAATTAGATTTAATCCGCAAATAAGTCCTATGAAATCGACAGCAACACACAAGTGGAACCCAGAACGATTCACATTATCATCAGAAAAGTAGATCACAATGGCCGTAAAATAAAACGAAAATATTTTAGAGGTATAGCTAATAAATGAAAGTACCTAAAATTTTCAAAATTACTTATTAGATGATTACATAAGTTTGTATCCCAATTCTATAGATGCTGCAAACTTTCTTGCATGGCGGATCCCCGTTGTTTTTGTTGTATCATATTACATGTCCTGGACAGGTGATACTTGTACGTGACACATCAATATCAAACCATCGTTCGTATAAATCGACTTATGCGTAATGCGTACATTTTCAGATTGTGACATACGATTTTTGAAAGGCACGAGTCTTAAAACTATATAAAAAAAACATTGAGAGTATTCATTCGAATCACACTTCTGTTCTCCGGATAATTAAGTAGTTTAATAGATTTCGAAGTGGCAATTCAAACTTCCAAGATCAACCTCACTATGAACGGCCTTTCGACATTGATAACTGTTAGAGATAATTCCTATAGGTCTCGGGGTAAGCGCTAGACGCGGCGCCAGTGAGTGCTATTGTCCAGCGCGCGAATAATTGATAGGTCGCGAATCTAGTTGTAGCTATTTGCGCGATTATAGACGTGTTTGCCGCGCGCTTCTACACGCAGTGAACGAATCTGGTCTCGTACAGGTTTTTCAAGTTACATTCACCCTTTTGCAAATCAAGTATTTTTACGAGAGAGCTATGGTGGTGTAATGAGTAGAGAGGCTCGAACTTCCCCGCGGGAGACTCGGGTTTGAATCCTGCTCTTCACCGATGCTTTTTTTATGTGATAAGTACACTGGAACTCTGGTGGTTTAGAACCCATTTTAACACGTTGAGTGCTACGCGCATTTTACATGGTTTGCCCGTAGTGCCATTACACATTTTCTATTATGCAATGCATATTATGTTGAAATATTATTTACGGCAGATAAGTTGAGTTGTCTAATCATGTTCAATCTATTTTTCGTAGTGGGGGCCATCGGTGACCCCCAAGGCGCTGTAGAATGCATTTTTGGGATTATCACTTGTTTCAAATTGTGCTAGAGTTGCAACGAATTTAATGAAATATTGTGATGATGAAGTTTGCATTTCTTCAAGTTATACGAAAACCTCATCACGAATTTAAAAACATACTGGAAAATGCACGAAATGTATGACGATTTTACAAAGTGTGTTACGAAAAAAATTCAAAGCATCTAGGGAGAATAAATACAAAGCATTCTGCTAAAAAAGTGGTAACATAATGTGCCAATTGTATTGGTTCATTTTTTCTTTGCATAGAGTACTTCAATGTAATACAACGCAATATGCACAGATAAAATGTATATTTTTCGTGTGTTAATAAAATTATTTTGATATGTTCTGTATGCCATTAATTTCTTCAAACCATTATAATAACAATGGTAATATTGAAAAATGTATCACTATCGATATTTATTGTAATTATGTATTTTTACTATTGGTCACATCACCGATCACCGGTGACCCCCATGGCAGTCTACGTATTAAATAGTATATTCCAAGCCAAATAACCTTAGCAGTCGATGCAAAAAAAAGTACATATATATTATATTTATAAACATCAAATAATGTTAATTACATGATAAGAAAACAAAAATTGTATTATAATTCATACAATTACGTAATTATATATGGAGATGAAGGTATATATAAAAACTGTGAGCAGATAATTCAGTAATTCCATAATAACAATATTTCAAGCAGAACCGTTTATAAACTAGGTTATATATACGTATGTGTATATGTATACATATGTATACATATGTGTATATGTATATAGTACATATAACCTACTCTATAAACGGTTCTTCTTGAATTATTGTTATTATTGAATTACTCACTTATCTGCACACAGTTTTCATACATAGCTTGACCTCCATATGTAATTATATAATTGTATGAATAATAACATTTTTTACTTCTTACTATGTAATTAATACTACTTAGTTTTTTAAATATATTGCGTATATAATAGTACTTGATATGCAAAAAGATAAATTCCATTTGCAAAAGGGTGAATTTCATTTACAAAAGGATGAATTTGATCTGCAAAAGGCTCAATTTAATTTGAAAAACCTGTATTAGCTAGCAGCGGCGCGGTAAACGCGCATTTGTTCAGTTTTACAGAAGAATGGAGGCAGGGCATGCTACGAAGCAGGTCCTGCCGAATGTTCTTTATTTTGACGCTTTTAATTTGTCTTGGCTTGGCGTCGGTTTGGCCTTCTTGTATGGAGCGCCATAGCGAATGAGTGTACTTTTGAGTTTGTACGGTGTATTATTCAGAGTCACGGCGCTGTGCCCCCTTCATGTAAATCGGCAGCCTTCGACTTCTATGTCAAACGACCGTGAGCGGACGTGCGATTTGAGCCATGCGCATACAAGCTATACGGCCTTAGAATCCAAACGTTACATCGCACCCGTGCACGAACAATGACCACGTTATGTGAAAGGAAACCTAAGGTTTACAACTGAGAAAAATGTTGAGAGGATGAATATAATAATCGATTGCATCACGCCATTTAAACAGCTTGAATACATTCCGACATCGATATGTAGAATGCCGCGTTCCTCGACTGAAAGGAATAAGTTGAGCTGTATGAACGTGCCCATTTCTCTCCTTGTGCGTAATGAAAAAGAACTTTCTTTCGGATCTGAAAGTAATAGGTAATGAAAAATGGATTTTGTACCCCAAAAAGGACCTGTAAAAAGACAAATAGAAGTGCAGAAACCATCGGAAAATCGCGGCTGCATCTAATGAAGGTGTTTGTTGCTGTATATTTCATGAAATTGCAAAAGGAATTACGCCCTTCGTGTTACTCCAACGCAGTGAAACTTTGTTACTGTAACGTGCACTAGCAATTTACTACAATCAAGACGGATATCGGAAGAAAGGAACCAAATTTCATAAATTGAAAAGTATTATCTCCACCACGACGATACGAGGTTCCTGCGTTAATGCCTACCTTTAAGAGAAAAACTAATTATGTACAAAATCACGACGCAAAACAGACAACCGATGGTCTGCAAATTTCTGACAATTTGCACCTCGTTAAATCGTTGAAACATGAACGAAACGATAGACTCGAGAATTCCATTTTTAAGTAGAGTCTCAAGCATTTATAGCTCTTGGCCATCATAGCCTGGCTCTTGAACATTCTACTTTTTCTTTTATAAGTCTAACCAGATGTAGGGTCTTTCCAAAAAATGTACATCGACATCTAAACTTCATGGGAAAAATACGTGACACGCATACCTAATAAAGGAACACATTTCCTTTTTCCTTAATTTTTGCGATCAAAACTCCTTCCACGCAGATCCCTCTCCTTTTCCTACCTTTTCCATAATTTTTCCGCAGTCAATCGAATACTCGCAAATCATCAACTTAACAATACTACCAGCGGCCAAGCCTGCTTAAACACTCTGTGTCCAATATACAGCGTTAATCAAATGACCAGTTCACGCAACATATAATCATATATGAATCATCAAATTGACAACATTGTTAGCAGCCAAGTCTGCGTAAATACTTCTTGTCCAGTACACCATGTCATTTAAATGACGAGTTCACGCAACTTGTACGATTGCTGAAGTTTTATAAACTTTTTTATTGTTTATGAATATTTCTCGTCACTCGAAAAAAAAAATTAAAATAGCTGTACATCATTAACTTGTGTACAACGGTTCAAAGCACGCGATACGCTATAAAACCTGCTAAAATTGGAAAAGGAAATTCTGCAGCACCAACTATATTCTCCACATATTACGTCTGGTAATTTTCCTCTGTTCTAGCCTTTGCAGAATGTTTTGAATGGCAAAAATTTTTATTCCGAGGAAGATATCAAAAACTATCTCGCAACTTTTTTCAAGAAAAACCACCTTCTTTCTTCAAAAACGGAACCTACAAGTTCGTCCGTCGCTGGAAAATAAACGTAGAGAAAAATGGTGACTACGCAATCTATTAATAAAATTGTATTCGTTAAAATTGAACTGCAGAATTTTATTTTTAAATAAAGCATAAAAACTTCTGCAATCATTTAATATTAACAACTCAGTGATAAAGAAGTTGTAAAGGAAAATTTACGATTTTCAATTCATATCAAAATATTAATGCGGGCAAGATATCAAACGCTTAACTATAGTGTCAAAATTTAACTAATACTTATTGATAGTATTACGAATTCGAATCTCTACCTTAATATTTTGAGACAGAATGTGGGCCATTGTGCATTCAAATAAAATATATGTGTTAAAATATGGGTTTATTGATGTTAATGGGTGTGTGTGTGTGTGTGTGTGTGTGTGTGTGTGTGTGTGTGTGTGTGTAGTTTATTGATAAGATATATACAAACACTATTGAAACTATTGCTAATCGGAAAGAATTGGAATTTAAAATTGGTCGTCGTGCTTCTTAACCAACTTCTTTACGTCGTACTTCTTAACTGTTTGCACCCGACTTCCCTGACTATGTTTACGCGACTCTCTCGATTGACTGTGTTTTCCCGATTGTCTCTACCAGACTAAAGAGTGCATTTTTCGGCGCACAGACACATACACACGCTGATACATTCGAGGGTATACGACACTCGAAATTCCTATGCCCTTTGTATATCTTATGGCGCGACGGATAGCGCAACCGTCCGCCTCTAAGGCTGCACTGTTTCGACGCATTATCTTTATTAAACGTCGAAATACCGTTAAAATTCTCGCGTACCACATATATGGGGCTCGTTTATTTTTCAACAATAATAACTTCAAATACATGACAGAGACATTGAAAGGTTAAGGATTATATAATGTATCGAAATAACTTCATACACATATGTATCGCCTAGTTTTTTTTTTTTCAAATCCAGATACCGTAAGTCATGGCGTTACAAATACAATGAGCGATATACAGTGCTGTATTGTGCGTGGCATTCTTAAATTTAGGAATATCGAATTCTACGGAGGCGACAAGTGAAGTGATCAAAAGAGCACGAGCGTCGTAGCAAAATGAAGAAATAGTCGTTGTATTTAGTCAAAATGTTTTAACTTACAGTTGCATTGGGAAGTCCTAGTGTATTGGTGTCGGATGAGTGCGCGCGGTGTGTGTAGCGTTGGATGTATCGGGCATCCATACGATGTGTATATAACTGCTATCTGTATTCAATGATACATTTTTTCTTTTTCCTTCATTGTGTATACCAAAAGATAAAAACCAAAGCCGAAGGTGTGTAGCTTATAGTAAAAATTATCAAAAATCCAAATCACAATATGAGCGTAAAAATTGTAATGTTGGCTTATGTATAAATCCTTGTTTTAGAATACTCTCAAACCTCTTTTTGTGCGGTGGATAGGAACCGCATAAAAAAAAACGAATATAAAAAATCGCACAAAACTTCACGAGTAGCCATGAGACATAGTTATCGCATCACCATTAAAAAATATTTTTTTTGTGCGGTGGATAGGGACCGCATAAAAAAAGTCTCACCGAGAAAATAACTCAAAACCTTACGAAATAACTTACGAATAAATCATCTTAATGGTCCAGAAACGTGAACTCACTTTGAAGGACGTCAATTAATATAACGGATTTGTCACTTGCGCAGATCAGAGACGAATAATAGCAACTCTCTGTGATTTACGATTGCAGCGTTCAACACACATACAATGTAATCGACTGACACACTACTTATACCATATGATGAGATACATATTAAACATCGAACAAGCTAAATGACCAATCAAACCTACTACTTATTTATTTGATTATTAATTTGATTGAATTTTTCATATACCGCACAAAAAAAATCGTACGAAACAAATCGCACAAAAAAAGACGGCACAAAAACAGATGTGAGTGTATATGAGACAGAATTATATTGTATTATATATTATATACTAGTCTTTACATATTAGTATATTAACTAAGTAATTTCCGTAACATTATTATGTATGTCTAAGCGTTTTTGTATTACTCCTCTTGTCATAAATGTCAATAAAAGATGCTTATTCAGTCCAGGAATAAAGCAGTACTTTTATTAACAAAAGCAACAACATAATACACGTACCACAACATACTTTTGTAGGTAACCATAACGCAATTTAATCCCTTGCACTATTTTTACGAGTCTAACTCGTGATGAAAATTTTAGGCCAAACTTGAATATCAAACTTCATGCCGAACGTGAATATTGTGAGTCTGACTCGTGATCGATATTGCGGGCCAACCATGGAAATCACGAGTCGAACATGTGATCTCAATCTTGGGCGAAGTATGTATGACCTAAATGCGGCCCTTTGTATCAATAATACAGGCCATGTGCTAGAAAAAAGATATTTTCATGGTTGAGATAATGGCGATAACCTAAGTAAACATAAGCGTTCAGGTAGACCAAGAAAGTTGATATTTAATTATTAATTTATATTTTATTTTCCATTTTTAGGTTTGGTGGTTATGACATAATTCGAAAATGTATTTGAGTTCAAACATTACAGCCGTGGATTTGCTTCAATTTAATTGTATTCGGCTATTAACACGTTAAACGTCACGCCGATTTTTTATTTTTTTTGTTCCGTTCACGCCACGGTTAACCGTCAAGCGGGCCACTTGCCGATGAGCGAGCCAGGGTATAAACAGATTTCTAAGATGACTTTTTTCAATCATAACAAATATTGTTTTGGATACATATCCTGAGTTCGCTTATGGTCCCTTCTCGCGAAACTTTAACGCAAAAATCCGCCTTCTACCTTCCTGTTGCGCCATTTCTACGTCTGCTGAGACCAGGACAGAACGTGGAATGTCAACTTTTAGTTTTTCTTGTACATAGCGGTTTCAATCCATAATCTTTTCTTCTTGGTTGAATTTTCGTGTAAATATATCTTCACAAACTTGTTTGGTTCTTAAGAATTAAGAACTTTTTATATTAAGTTCTGATATCTCTATTTACATACACGTGCTTCAATAGGGTTTGGTTCACCCCGGGTCAAAGACGAAGCCATGTGCAGAAACATTACAATTTTTTAACAGCATCTCTTTCATGAAAATACGGTTAAGACTTTTATAGGTATTTGCAACATTTATGCTTATTCCATACATATGAAATACATACAATGTTTTATGTAATGAACTCTATAATTGTTGTACCCGCGTAGAATCAATAAATTCTGAACAGGGCCACGGACCCGTGGCCGAAACATCTATTTGTGTTTTCCTGGAACCTATATGCCTAACGCAAGATCAATCACCTCATTATGAATATCAAATAAACGGGCAACTATACCAATTTTATTTAACGCGAAAAATTACAATCTTTGTAATCAATGTATAAGCAAACCTCATCTATATTTACCTTGTTTTAGTAAATTACATTAATGTTTATAAGTATTGTATTCTTTCCTTTAAAGCATTGACCAAATAAAAACCGATGTCACCTAAATAGAATGTTCAGTCGCACAAGTACACAATGATCGACACGTGTGACAGAATAACATCAACGAAGTCTATCTCTGGTCCTTAGGGACCGGCGTGGCGTTTAACGTGTTAATCATAACGTAAGTCTCGTATACCACTCGGATGTCTCCTCTGAGGGGACATCAAAGTTTATTAGTGATTGCGGCAAGAAATTTGTTCCACCGCAACTTTTTGAGAACTATATGCTTTTCTGTAGTTTTCTATTGAAATGGTACAGAAAAGAAAATTTGAAAAAAGGCTTATATATATATATATATATATATCAATTGAGGGTGATTTTCGGACACAATCTAGAACACGCCCATGCACATCATGGGAGAAACATGGGAGAAAGAAAATGGATCTGTCTTGTTTGTTCTAACGGGAAAACAGTAAATGGAAGGCGTCAAGAAACGTATTATCGAGAAACGTGTAAAAATCAACCAGCAATGCATATTGGATACTGTTTTATAGTTTATCACACTATACAAAATTATAAAAAGTAAATTTTGATTTTTTTTTTGCAAATATATGTTTCTTGCAGTTCACAAATTCAGATAAACCAAATATCATTATCATACCTTGTTTGGTTCCAAAGCTATACTAAATAATACGTCTCTTTCAGAATGTACGTTTTTGCGACAAAGCGTCGAGTTGCTGGTAGGCAACAAAACGGCACTGAATGCACAGGGTTAATTAATCATATTATTATTACTTATAAAGAATTTGTCGTAATTATATGTAATAATTAAAATATTTCTTGAAAGTTTTTGATTAAAATTTATTTGAATTTCATAAGAGCATCATCGCGTGAAGTAAACACGGGCGCGACTATGTTTCACTCAGTCGTAAGATATCGTATTTCAAATCGCTTTCATGAACCAAATAAACATCATTTACTGATTATTAATTATATTAACAAGTTGACCGATTTTCATGGTTTTCTCTGTGACGCGGCCCTCGGACTCATGTTACGCTTCTGGGAACGCGCGGTACTCTCTGTTTTTTTATTTTGGCGCCGCCGATTTCGTGAAATCCCCGACCGATGAATTCTGTGCGTCCCTGGCATTTTAATCCCAAGTAACAATGTATGCCTGAGATAGGAATAACCCATCCGCCGCGCTTAAAATAAAGAGAAAATCCCTAATCACGATTTTTTAATTTCGAGACAAAATTATTGATCACTTTTCGATCAATAATCGCTACAGTGAAGAAATGGTAATTGAAAGGGAAATACCATCTGAAAAACGTTCACATTTCCTGCAATCGTACGAAGGGTCTGCAAGAAAAGCAAAACAGAAATGTACAGAATGTTACAATCGCTTTTAGAAAATAAAGGGTTGGCAGACGCTATGAAGAAAACTAAAAAAGTAATGACGTATTGTAATCGTTGTAAGAACCAGCTAGCACTTTGTCTACGATGCTTTGAAAAGTTGGATAAAAATGAATAAATCGTTAAAATACAAATGTAACCCACCGGTGATGCACGCGGCCTCAAGCGACATGTTTGGCCCACTGGTGATGCAAGCCCTCTCACGGAACAGTCGCGTTTGACCCACCGGTGATGCAAGCCGCCGTCAACGTGTTAAACATTTAATCTCGGTTAAAATAAATTTTAAGTCTTGTAAATATATAAATACCTAAAAATATGTAAACTGCAATTGGTCTAATATTTTTAGAATAACTAATATAACTTCATATAAGTGTTTTCATATTAAAGATATAAACTGTACTTGTCATATTAGAACAACGATTGTTTGATTAAACACAATTGTTATTTAATACTTTAAAAAACGGGCACATTTCTGACGCGTATTTTAGTTCAGTGACGGCACTTCGGCGGACTCTACTGTCGAGGCGAAGGGATTGAACTACGAAAAAGGTCGATAATACAATAATTCCAAAAATTATGGTTAATAACGTCACATATGCGAAGACTTTAATGACCTTATTTTTGTTATATTCGTTCTTTTTTTATATCAATTGCTAACAAATATATGTAGATGTTTTTCTCAGTTCATTATTGGTATGTTTCTGAATATAATAATGTAGCAGTGATTGATTTCTTACTAGTCTCCCAAATTTCTTCATTGGAAATATACAATAGTAAGGTACATTTTAGAATAGTTGGGTTTTTTTTTTAGTGTGTATAACGTTTCAAAATATTGATTGATTGTAAGAATTAAATCATGCAGTTGCGTGATTTACGGATGATGGACGGATTTACGGATTAATTGCTTCGTTTCAAAGCTATGGCATGGTTCTTGTCAGAACCACAATTTATTTTACATTGAAACAATAAGTACAGCAATTAATGTTACGAAATCGTCATAAGTAATAACTCTGATGCAAAAGTTTCTTCTTAAAGGACATTCTTTCAATTTTAAAAGACAATTCATTCTTTTCCACTTTCTTGGACTGGCAATAAGTTATATTAGGTTCTATAATGCCCTGTTTACACGTTTCTAAGAGTAATGTAATTAAATATGTCAATGTGTATTGTATCAACCATAATTATATATTTCTACGCAGTTTGTAAATAGCGCGCGTGTCAATCTTAGAGTCTCTAATTCTGAGTCCTGACACCGCTATAGTCATATTCCAAATTCTCCTTGCCCCCTTTGAGGACCCATGGAACCAATTATTGATTCCTTGTATACGCCACTGACACTCCCACTCGTAGCAACAGTGTAGGGCGTGAACGAATTTCCATTTCATGTTTTTCCTTACACCCAAGTATCACCATGAAAAGAAATCGCTCAATCGTGCCATAAAGCTTTTTCACTTTCAAACGTAAAATATTTCCGAATAAAAGTTTTCCAAAGCTTCTTACCTCTCATACACGCGGAAACCATGGCTAAGTGCAGGAACGAGGCGAGTGAGAGCCAAGAAGCGAACAAGTACATACAAACAGAGAGCGCGATGCGCTATAAGAGTGGTGATTTGTTTCGTTTCACCCAGACGTGTTCATCTGCTTCTCTGCGTAAAGAGTCAGGGAACGCCAGGTATAAAAGCGTACAGTGTCTCTCCTCCTTTTTCCCTATCCACGTGGGCCATAACAGCTTTTTTTTTAGGAATGCTACCTGTGATATGCTTTACACACCATTCAAAAAGAAATGTCATTAATTTCGATCTATTTCAATAGAATAATAAGAGTGCAAAGCACTCTAATGCTTAACCATGTGCGTTTGGAATCAGTTAAGACAAACGGTGGGAGGAATGCCTCTAATTATTCGAATGAAAAGCGCACACCTTTCCTCACACACACTAATTCAAACGTGCAACAAAGGCCGTGTTGGGCAAGTGTCGAGACCGAGATGGGATCGCACAAAGTAAGGAATTTCCAAGCATTGATATAAACAAAATCGTGGTACGCAGAAACAGTAAATAGTAGGGTTTAGAAGATTACTCGTAAGCACGGGGATCCTACTGTTCTGTAACTTGCGAGGTCAACAGCCTGAATATGGCGAGTAGGGAAGCGTCGAAGGCGGGGATGGGCGAGCCGAGCGAAAGACCCCCTTTGCCCCCGTGCCTTCGCATCGGTTACTTTAACTGATTCCAACACTAATTGCTGGTGCACCCCCCTTCTCCCGTTAATATTGTGCACTGGAAGACCGCAAGTGGGTTTTAGCTGATACGAATGCACCATTTTCCCGGGTCTACCTCCAAGACATCGGGGAAGAATTCACACATTGAGCACGTGGCTTTGGAATTACCGCGCTTCTTTCGCTATTCTGCCGCTATTCTTTCGCGTTTACCCAACCTAAGCACCGGTCTCATTTACTTCTTTCTAAACAACGAATAGTTCAATCAAATATTGAAAACCTCATACATTTTCGTAAAATAGTATTTTTTGATTAAATATTATTTCCAACCACGCTGTTACTGCATTGCGCAAATGGTAAGGTATGCTTGAGCAAGTGCTCACCAGAAGTTTTATTACTCAATAGAAAACTCAACTAAAGAATGACAAGGTCATGAGCGGATCAATTAACTATGAAATATCCGGTGAACGAATACTTGCTTAGATAAAAATTAATTAGAATGCGGAAAAATCTGTAAATGGAAGAAGCCGAAAATCATATCGCGCTGTTTACATTCCGAGTCTCGTTCGGAATAGCGATAGAAAAACGATAGGCCAGCGATCGCTCAGGAACCTGTAAAAATGCGGGGTTTACGCTCAATGTGTTAATGAAGATTTTCCCCGCATAAAAAAAACTTAGCTGAAGACTTAAGCACCTTGTCTAGCGTACTCATTTTCAAATCAAGGGTACTGCTATTTTTGGCAAGCTAATAAGCGTCAGGGGTAGTGACGACGAAGTACTAGTCATTGTCCACTCGATACAAGCCAAAAGCTTACCAAACTGCTATGGGTGCAAACAACAGAGTAAACTAGAATTCTTCGATATGATAATGGTTCGTAAGAACCCTAGTTTATGAATGGATTATTATAACTCTTGTAAATATCTTTCTCGATGGTTACCATAATGTCAATGACAAAAAATAGCAAACCAGCAAACGATCAAAGAAAGAAACCTCTGATCTTTCTTCCTACTTTCTCTACATATATAAAAAGTACAGAAATAAATGGTCACCAACATACCAAAGCTCGATGATATAGAGCCAAAGAGACGCGAAAACCATTAAATGAAAGATTATATTTTTCTTATAAACTGTAGTCTACTTATATCGATAGTAAGTTAACACCTATTTCACCGAGGACAAACATTGAAACAAAAACGCGCGTTAGCACATCAAACACAACTTAAACAAATTTGTATAACTTGAAATTTATTGCATGATAATGAATTTTCGTGTGCAAAAGCATGTAAATTAAAGAATTGGTAATGCTTGAAATTCCATCTAAAATTTAAGCATTTTTGCAGGATGAAGGGTTCAAAATTAGCGGGATAATGCCGCGATGAAAAAATGCGTATCTTGCTTATTCTAAACGGAATTACGTCAAT